>JACXGJ010010332.1:0-22169 GCA_016801105.1 Esox niger | reverse complement strand
TGTGGAGGCTGGAGGTGCGTGTGGAGGCTGAAGGTGGGTGTGGAGGCTGAAGGTATATGTCTTTCTAGGAGACACAGTGGGATCGAGCCAAGCTTTAAGAGGATTGCTGCAGGCCAAGGCTTTCCATCAGGGTCACTTAACACAAGTCACCATGACCTGCACTGCAAATGTGCTTTACGTTCAAACACACAACCACAGATCTAGCATAAGATTATCTACCCAGTCCTATCCTAAACCATTAGGAGGAACACAAGAGTCTGACCCTATAATAGAAGTAGGAGACAGTTATATACATCCAAACTCACATTAAAGCTTTACATACCTATAAACAATCCATGCAGAAAAACTCATGCTAATTTTGGTTTTACTCCGTGTGTCTGAATCTGCCTGTCACTCATCTCATTACCACTCATGACATCACCTGATTAAACTGTCTGTCTGTCGGCCTGCCTGTCTGTCATTCATTCATCCCATTACCCCTCATGAAAACCACTCACTGTATCTAAGTCAGCGTATCCTTGGCAATACCATCTGCAGAGATTATCCCTTTACAATGGAGCAGGTGAACAGCACCCTCCTGTGGCCCCTACTTATCATCGCATGCAGGGAATGTGGGCTAAATTCAATTCTAAACTATTTGGCCCGCTGGATTCCGTTCCTCATAGAAAAGTGTTGGGTCAGGGTCAGAGTGGGTAGAGTGTTGGGTCAGGACCCTAACCAAAATGTTGCTGGTTTGAAGGGAAAAATATAATTGAGCCACTGGCACTTATTACTCTTTTAAGTTGCTCAGGATCAGAGTATGAAAATGCCTAAAATGTGAATGATTGGGTAGGGAGTACTCACAACCGGTTTACAAGTCCGGGCACAATGTAGGGTAGTCATTGGAAAAGTAACAAAGTTATCTTGAAAACAAAGCAAATACTTTGTAAACCACTTTACAGCCTAATCATTGAGATAATATTTTCATATTATGCTGATGTATGTTGTCAAAAATTCAACCATAGGTCGTATACGCCAGGCCTGAATATTTTCTTGTTTCCTGGTTGACGTTGACATCACATGATGAATACATAGTATGTAGCTCAGAGTCCGGCCCCTCATTGCCTGATGGTATTGTGCCGCGTGTCAACATGTCTCCAGCCCCAGTATGGTATAAATGTTGAGCGCATTTCTGGGCATTTTCTGGTGAGGGGGTTTCTACTTTCTAGTTCTCCATCGCTGATGAAAACTACATTTCCTTCTCACGGTAGAAGCCTCAACATAACAACACACACATTTTCATCAGAGATGCGAAAAATATGTCTGCAGGGGTGATTGTTGACAAACTATAGCAGGGGTGTCAAACCGGTTCCACGGAGGGCCGAGTGGCTGCAGGTTTTCGCTCTCACCT
This sequence comes from Esox niger, assembly GCA_016801105.1. Lineage (NCBI taxonomy): Eukaryota > Metazoa > Chordata > Actinopteri > Esociformes > Esocidae > Esox > Esox niger. Next base: position 20,779 of record JACXGJ010010332.1, on the reverse strand, counting down.
TGTACTTGATTGATTAGTCAGTAATTGGTTAGTTTCTACCCTCACCTGGTAATTTAGGTCAGAACTGGGAGCCAATATAAAGGAAAACCCCGCAGTCACTTGGCCATCCGTGGAACCGGTTTGAGACCCCTAAAGTTAGGATATGTTTATTTTATTTAACCCAAGTTATTGATCAGTGCCTCACTTGCCTATGGATTAAATATGTTTGCATTTTATGATCTACTCGAACCTGAAAGTTAGATTCTCACTGGCCAAGTCCGATTAGCTGCAACCCATTATTACCCCAATAGCAATCTATAAAACCATTGCAAGTTATATAATTGCAAGACAGATTCAACACTTGACCCGCTTGTCCTATATTGCTTAATAGTCTTATTATTGTTATTGTTTAGAATCATACCTCTCTGACTTGGGAGAGTGGAAAAGTCAGGGTTGGTTGATGACACGATTAACTCTACCGCAAGCGGCGCTGCGGATTTTCCAGCAGCAGCAACAGACAATAGCTAATAGATGAGGCAGCATCGGGCTCCCTCGCCGGCCAGATTCCGGTAATGCGCCTGAAAACCAGTCCTGAAATCCTCCAGTAGATCAAAAGATATCGTTTCAAAAGGAGGACCAATAAATACATAGGTAAAACAAGGTGGTTAGGACCGCTATCGTGAGACGTGGAGTGATAGAAATATGCGAACAGGCAGCTGTTCCTCCCGATGGTGCTGAAAGTGATGCTGTCAACACAAACTGGGCGGATGCTAGCAGAGAGGAAGATACGGAGAAGATATTTCACCAGCCGATAGATTTTAAAACCCTGTCGTTCGTCATTACGTTTATTCTACTTCAAAGGGGAGATCTCTACACATATTGTCCAAAATACCGGTGACAAGACTCCGGCACTGCAGGTTCGGTGAAAGGGTAAGCGAATAAGCGGGGAGGGGAGTCAGCTGCGGCAAGAAAAGCGAAAATACATGGGCTACAAGCCGGGACTTGGTCTGTGGGTTAGTTGCAGACTAAACTGATCTACTTTCAGAATCGAAAAAAAGCGTCAGAAGATGCAGAACGAAGGCAGCGCGCAAGGGGAAGAGGCCGCGGCCGACCCGGAGCCGGCTACAGAAGCCATAAAGGCGGGGACCGTGACACAGCATGACGACGGCCTTGAGGATGAACTGGAAAGACTGATGGACGAAAATGAAGATCTCAAGGTTTGGCCATTGACATCACTTACATTAAATAATATTTTAAGTAAGAAAACCGTATTTTTATTAGAGTAGGCCATGCCACTTTATGAAAAGACAATTCCCCAAAGTTTGGAATCTCAGACACGCAGCAGCCAAAGAGCACACGCACATCCATTTACTTTTTTGCAGATGTCTGGTAAATATAAAACAATTCTGCACAGTTACCACATGAAAACCTTCATCAGGCATCAATATTACAGTTGTAGCTGGAAGGGCCAATGCTTAGAGACACTGACATCTTCCTAAGCAATAATAAATAAAGAAATGAAAAATATATAATATCAAATCAGAACCTTAACAATATCACAATATTCAATGTCAATATGCATACACCTTATCCACAATCTACATATGATTATATATTCTGACATATTGCATTTTGAAATTGTTATGTGTTGATTCATGAGATGTTTCAGGAAGGTATGTCACTGCCATACTACCCCTACAAATAGGCTATTAATGCTGGATGATAGCTCATATGTTGCATGCAAGACTTCACATAGACTTCACTCTATAAAAAGTATAGAGGTGTGATAATGTTTTGTATTGTAAAAGCACTTTTTTCTGTGACAACTGCTGATTTAGAAAGGGCTTCATAAATACATTTGATTGATTGATTGATAGTTGAAGATTGCTCGGCATCAGAAATAGTATGTACTGTACTATACATAGGTTATTGCATTGCGACTATATTGGAATTAATTGAAGTAGGCTATGCTTTTTTTGTTAGGCCTATTTAATTCATTTTCTATAAATATATATGAGTGTATGTATATTTTAGGCCATTTATGCTTTGTTTTTTGACAATGAAACGGTTAGACAGAATTTGTTTTGCACTCGAGTTAAAAGTGATGCTCAGCCATGATAACTGAACAATGTTATGAAAATGTCCATCCATAACATTGCATAGAACTAATCAATGTGTGCCTATTCATCACATTTTGAATGCTTGCAAAACTCAAATGATTCAAGTCTGCAGCCACAAGGCAGACCCATATTCCTTATTCAGATCAATGAAAAACACCATCCTGTGTTCAGCCTACTTCTAGTCATTGATTGACATAATAATGAACGAGACCCTATTGATTGGTTCTGATTGCCTTGTGCCTATCCAATAACATCATTGTACAGAGGACCTAAACACAACAACTATGTGTGAGTTCTACCACGGGAGCATGTGTTACTACTCTCTGATTGGATGAGCACTCACATTGACATCCCCAGGTGGAGATCGAGGAGATGAGGACGGAAATGGACGAGATGCGTGACACGTTCTATGAGGAGGACACCTGCCAGCTGCAGGAAATGAGGCGCGAGCTGGAGAGAGCCAATAAAAACTGTCGGATCCTGCAGTACCGGCTGAGGAAAGCTGAGCGGAAGAAGCTGCGCTATGCCCAGACTGGAGAGATGGACGAGGAGTTGGTGAGGAGCCTGGAGCAGGACCTGAAGGTACTGACGTGCACTGGCGCACAAGTTTGCTCGTGAAGGTGGACAACAATAGTTATATACTGTCTATTGATCACCGGAAGTTAGGGAAATCTTACAATTCGAACATCACAAGTACATTTTTGAGCCACTCCACAGAAGTGAAAACTCATATATTCATAATATATTTCTGTTGCAGATGGGTTAGGTTTAGGGTAAAACTTGCACTGACTTGATTAGTGTTAGACTTTGGGTTAGAGTTCGGGTTAGAAATGGGATATGTTTAACCATAATTAGGTTTTAGTTTTGGTTTGGGCACAAAGATTAGGTTACTGATGTTAAAAGTTATGGTTATAATATGGTTTGGGTTAGTGTTGGGGTTAGGTTTAGGGATAGCGGAGAGGGAAAGTATGGAATAATTTTACTGGTCTTTACGAGGATTGAGAAATGTGCATGTGGGTAGGCTTGATCCGCTTTTAGTGTTACACCCCAATCATTAATGAATGCATTGTCCACTCACCCCCATACCGTATTTAATCAACAACCCTGATTGTGTCACACAGGTAGCAAAGGATGTATCTGTGAGACTGCACCATGAGCTGGAGAACGTGGAGGAAAAACGCACAAAGACAGAGGACGAGAATGAAAAACTGAGGCAGAAACTGATCGAGGTGGAGGTGACCAAACAGGCCCTTCAGAATGAACTGGAAAAAGTCAAGGAGGCAAGCGCACACAGACACAGGACATCACACATCTTATGAAGTCAATAGTTTGCTGTAATGCTCATATTAGATGTGTGTTCATTCTGTTATTTAATTTCCAACAGTCTCAGAAGAGAAGGGGCAGTAAGGATGCCCAAAAGTCAGAAAAGAAGTGTACCCAGCCCCCAACAGAGGTGTGAAATTATGAAATAATTTTAAAAAACCATTATTTATTTAATGTTTTTCATGAGAAAACATTATGTATACTGTATATCTAAAATGCACTCTCTTCCTTCCACTATCTCCTCTCTCAGGAGGACAATGAAGATCTCAAGTGCCAGTTGGCCTTCATCAAGGAGGAAGCTGTGTTGATGAGGAAGAAGGCAGCTAAGATCGACAAGGAGAAAGACCGCCTTGAGACTGAGCTGCAAAAGTACCGCTCCTTCTATGGAGATCTGGACAGCCCACACCCGAAGGGAGAGGCTGGGGGACCCCCAACCACCCGTGAGTCCGAGCTGAAGCTACGCCTACGGCTGGTGGAAGAGGAGGCTAACATCCTGGGGAGAAAGATTGTGGAGCTGGAGGTGAGAGAGACAGGATGTGATCTAGAGGTTTTGATCCTGGTTATGTCCTAAAAGAGACCAGGAAATAAGTTGGCGTTTCTTCCAGTTCAATTTAACTACATGCCTACAGAGGTAGAGGCCTTTGCAGCGTAATCAATCCATGTTTTTACGCTTTCAGGTGGAGAACCGGGGTCTGAGGGCGGAGCTGGACGACCTCCGGGGAGAAGGGGAGGGAGATGGGGGTGGTGGGGCTGTGGGCAGGATGGGGGCAGGCCGTGGCCATGGGGAAGCCATGACAGAGCTGAGGCAGCAGCTGCAGCTGGTGGAGGACGAGGCGGAGCTCCTCAGGAGGAACCTGGCCGACGCAGAGGATCACAACAAGCGGGTGACAGGAGAACTCAACAAGCTCAGGTTCAAGGCCGGGACCCACGAGGGAGGGGCAAGGCACGGAGGAGCAGGAGTAGGGGCGGAGAAAGCTGACACACTACAGGAAGAACTGAAGACCGCTCGGCTACAGATTAATGATCTCAGTGGGAAGGTGTTTTCCTCTTTCGTGACCTCAGCTACTATGCTGCAGCATGTTAAACATAAGACTGTCCAATATGAGACATCTTTTACCCATAACTCCTTATTCACCTCTTCTGTCCCCAGGTGATGCAGCTTCAGTATGAGAATCGTGTCCTGCTGTCCAACATGCAACGCTATGACCTGGCCTCCCACCTGGCCCTGAAGGGGGGCACCAGCCCCCGGGACAGTGATGCCGAGAGCGACGCCGGAGGGACCGGCCCGAGTGGGCACCGCGAGAGCGACGATGACTCGTCTTCCCGCCTCCTGCCACCACACCGCAAACGCGAAGGCCCGGTGGGCGGAGAGAGTGACTCGGACGAGGTGTGGAACCAAAACCGCTGCCTCACGCCCACGCGGGGTCTCTACACCCCGCCCCCGGAGGCTGCTACCCGCTTCCTGCCCCGCAGCCTCCGCGATCGCCAGCAGATGATCGATATCCGCCTGGAGGCCGAGCGTCTCGGCAAGACGATTGACCGGCTCATTGCCGACACGGCGACCATCATCGCAGAGGCGCGGGTGTATGGTTCCAATGGTGACCCGTACGGCAGAGGCAGCGGGGGTGAGGAGGACGACGACGGGGGCCGGATCAGGGAGCATGAGCTACTGTACAGGATCAACGCTCAGATGAAGGCCTTCAGGAAGGAGCTACAAGGCTTCATAGACAGACTGGAGGTTCCCAAACCAGAGGACAGGGAGGAGGAGCCGCTGTCGGTAAATGTGTGCGAGTGTGCATTGGTGTGCAATGAAAGAAATGACAGTTGCAAGGCCCTATGTCAGAGATAGGTTGACTGTATCCGGAGTCTCTGACCAGTAAATATTCTGCTGACATGATTCTCTTCTTTTCCTATGTGTTTCCTGTCTGGTTTCTTTTCTGTTGACACTCATGTTCTATTCTTCCTCTGCCCAGATGTTTCAGCCCATTATTTTACTTATCCTCATTCTAGTCTTATTCTCCTCCCTCTCCTATGCCACCATCTTTAAACTCGTCTTTCTGTTTACCCTTTTCTTTGTGCTGTGATCCCACCTCCCTCTATAGCATAGCCACATTTTTTGTTTGTCTGTCTCTGTTGATTTTTTTTACATTCGTTGCCAAGGTCACCCAAAGCACAGGAGCATCCCATTTCAAGCACAGGCCACAGTCACATAACAGGATGTATGCCTAGATTCAAAACTGGAGACTACATTTCCCATCACCAACCACTTCCTCCATCAGCCCAAAGAAAAGGTGAGTTGGCATAACACATGCGTTGCCCATTTCTAAAATCATCTTATAGACAATACCATAGTTTCTAACGGAACTGAAATGTTTTGCCTGACCTGACACTTTTAATACTTCTAAAACTCTAATACCTTAAATTCTTGGTTCCATAAAATATACTTCTGATTCGTCAAATATTATTGCTTATTCATACGTCATACATTTCAAATATTTCGGCAAATGTACTGCCCAAAACATTACAACAATAAAGCAAGCCACATTGACGTCACCTCTAAAGTCAACATCTCTCAGTCACATTCTCTAGTAAAACAAATGACCAAGTTCCAGTGGCAGCCATACATTTCCAAGCAGTAAGAGCCCCTTCCAGCATATTTCACAGATGAGGTTGTATACCTTGCGTTAGAAATCAGCTGTTTCATATAGCAGTAATAATAATAATTTGCGTACCCGGTTGTCAAGGGAGAGAGTAGATCATTTGTTTATTGCAGCATTAGATAGTCTTGTTCATGAGGTTACAGACCTGGTCTTCCTTACACAACCTCAATCTCATCTCACTCAGTCTCTTCTCACTGTATTGTTGGTTACAAGCTGATATATACATTGAGGGGCGTGTTTACCTAGCAAAGCCAAGACATTAAACCCTATGCCAAATGGTCAATGTACACATTGCTGTAGTTATCAGAGCGCAACCTACAGAGAGAATCTAAACAGAGATTTCTGTTATTCTCATTATCTAGGCACATTCACTTTCAATGAAACGTAAATTCATATTTTAGTTGTTAATGTTCAGATCCCACACTTGGCTTAGAGGAAGCAGCTTTTTTTCTCCACACTTTTGTCTTTCCTTCACCGGTCAATAATCTCATTAGTCCATACGACTTTGCCCCAGAACTCTGCATCATCTTTCATGTACTTTTAAGCCAACTGTTACCTGGCCATTCTGTTCTTGAGGCTTTCCTGTAGTGTCCATTTGGTGTTATACCCTCTGAAGTCCTCCTCAGTCGTCCAGGCTGTTTGCTACTACTGAACTCACCAGTGCCGTTTCTGATTGATTTGACAGCTCTCTTGTACACAAAAAATGCAAACAATAAACCTGCCTAATAAGAAACAGCTGTGAAGAAGAGGTTCGCAAAACATTTGGTACCTTCAAACTACAGGACTATGTTAAAAACTGTGCAGCAATTTCTAAATGGATAATCAGATATGAATGAAAATGCCCTTAATTTAAAAGTTACCAGTCTGCATTAAAGTTACCAGTCTGCAGTAACCAGTCTGCATTAAAGTTACCAGTCTGCAGTAACCTCACTATCCTTGTTCCAAATAGTAGGCACTGAAATTCAAAGCCAACAAAATGAATAGTGATGTCACTGTCCAAACACTGTTGTTGTTTATATATTCGACAAAACTGTACACAAACACTTGCCAACTCTTAGAGCAGAGCAATGAAGGATATTTTAAGTATTTCAGGGGGAAACAGATTTGGAAATAGCTTACTGTAGACTAGTGTGTCTTTACAAACAACCATTGAAATAGTCAAATCAGAGTAACTGTTAAGGGAGGACTATATAAACATACTTAAATACGCAAAAACAACCAGACATTGTATATAACTGAAACTCAATGAAAATGCAAGCAGAAAGCATCAGTTGTTCAGAACAAAACAATTGGAGTGATTCAGAACCATGGACAATGACAATCTTAATCCCAAAATCCAGCAACCTGTAGGCTACACCGTGGACATCGACGATGCCAACGCTAACATTTGGACAGTTCTTCGGTTTTTTATTCTTATTCAGGCGTATACATCAATCAACAAATATTCTGCTTTTATCACAATATGGTAAATACGAATGATATATTTTGAACAACCTGATGCCTTTTGCAAATTTCTGGCATAATAAATAGTAAACAAAACAGTTTAAAGTGATTGGAGTCACAAGGCGTAATCTTCCAAGCACCCTAAAGCAGAGTAGCAACAGCAGTGGCTATTGACTAAGAGCGCAGTAGCTGAAATAGCTATGTAAACACTTTCCCTCTTCCCATTGCTTTATAATTATAGTCAGGATGCGAGTGTCGACAGTCATCCCGTCGAGACCTCAAATGCTGGAATAAATTTGACATTATGATACGTGATCCTGGCTCCAGTGACGTGACGTAAATACTATAGTTGCACTATAAAGCCTGGGTCCCCCTCTGGAACAGGAGTTGTTTACCCTGAAAAAAGGCACCTACTCCGGACTTAATCCGCTGCAGGCATGACCAGAGGGCTCCTTTAAATTCAATCCGCGGGACTTTACGTAATAGAGTGAAGGAAATCAAGGGAGACACGAAACTACCGCCACTCGAGCGGCGGAAGAGGGGACATAAACCACAACTCGGCGGACGCACTTACACCTCCCAAGCTAATGAGAGGTTCACCGTGAAGACTTTGGCCAGATTAATATCTCGATTAATTAGCTTAAATTACTTGTACCTGACATCAGCGATTAACAATACAAACGTCAAAAAGAATATTGAACTGCCAGGTAAGGTCACACAGAATTTAACTTTTAAATATATTACATTTTATGTATATTCACAGAGAAATTGAGTTTTGTTTTAGATATGTTCATGCCTTAATTGCACATATCTACTACGTTTGTTTCTAACAGATATTGGGCATAATCATTAGCCAAATGACTTAACCAAATGACGTAAAATGTTCAAAAAAATTATTGTTTCACGTTTCATCAAGCTTACGTTTACGGTTTCTTTTCTGTTATGCCACACTAAATAGATTTAATTTGTTATTCGTTATTATATTTAACATTCAAAACAAACGCAATGACTGTGTCCTCCCCACCCCCCACCCCCTCTCTCTCCCTCTAAGTTTACTATGCATAGTTACATGTTTATAAATATCTACGTACTCTTGCATCACACGAGGAGGGGTTAATGTTCGGGTAATTTCGAGAGGGAAAAATAATACCCTTAATATATTACATTCGTTGAGAGCAAACCATCTCTTCCCTACATGTACTCTAATAAATCAACGCAGCTCCGGAAAATCGTTAAGGCCAAGCTAATACGTCCAATTTTCTAGAGGCAAATTGGCAGCGCAGTTAGTTGCCAAGTGCGCACTGATTTTACCGTTACGGGTGACATAGGCCACACATTCCCAGTATGCCCATATTTACAGGCATTTGCGGAAATTAACGTTTTTATTTTTCACAACTGTCCAAAGGAAATATAAATATATAAAAACAAACCGTAGGCCAACTTAGCCAAAATAATATAATAATAACACTAGTAATTACAAAAATCAAGTAAAAATATATATTTTTTATAACATTATTTAACAACAACAAAACATAAATGCATGGGACTGTTAATACAAAAAAATACTGCAACTCTAAAAGCTATGCTAAATGCATCCCTGCTGGCAACCTGAAACTGTTTTGGAAAGAAGACACCAGTGTCAAATATTTGGAGGATGTATCCAGCAAGTGCCTGGTTGAAATGTGTCCCGTTATAAAACGTTGGGACTGACATAGCACCTGAAGGTGAAGTGAGCAGGTAGTGACTAAACACTAATCAGTGAGGTTATCACATGACAGCAGACCTTCCTTGGCACCATGTGTCATAGGTATCCTACATGGCTATGAACAATAGCTTGGAATGCAGAGGTTTTGCCCAAAATAATGTAGCTAACCTACAAGGTGAGAAAAACAGGATTCTACCATTTCCATGAAATCCTTGAAACATATATTTAGACACTTTAACATTAGTCTCTTTGTTTAGAATGCTAGTTCTCCCATTTCTTCACATCCACAATAAACTCCCTCCTCTTTTTTTTTTCAAGCGTTCCCCAACATTTCTATACATTGTTGACCGAAAGCCAAAAACTCAAAGCCCAAAAAGTCTGGAAGTTGAAAAAGAAGGAAGAAATTGTGTTTTGCTGTACCAAGAAACAGGCCAAAATGGCCGCCATGGAACTGCAGCGCAGCCTGGAGCATTCCGGGCGAGGCTGGAGAACAGAGAGGGTGGAGCTTCAAGACAGCTTTGACTCAGAGATGCAGGAGTGGGAGGACCAACTGCAGGACATGCAGAGGAAGATAGAGAAGGTGAGTGGGCCGATGTGATCCAATGCGGTCCAACTCAGTTGTGATACAGTCAAATGGGATCCCAGAGAGAGGGACATGAACTGACATGGGGTATCAGTAGTGTGAACACACTTGTGAATATTCTCACTTTCAGAGGAGGTTTTTCTCATCTTGCACCCTTGGTGTTCACTGACGAGATTTGAACAGGGTGTGTGTGTGTGTGTGTGTGTGTGTGTGTGTGTGTGTGTGTGTCCTATAAAAAACTGTTGGCAGCACTTTATGTGACCCCAACCCCCTCTTGAGGAATGAGACAGACAAATGTTAACAAGCTAATTAAACTGTGATGTGTTGACAGTCAGAAAACACACACAAACAACCACACACACTGTGAAAGTTGATAGGAATATGCTTGAATTGCTTAAGGAAGCATACTCTACTGACATAATGTGTGATTTTTTTTTGTTGTTGCATTTTTTCTACTAGTTATTTGGTTTGTGTCATTTTCTTTGACATTGTCAAATGTGCACTGTCAGTGGTTTAGGAGCTATTCAAAACATTGAAAAGTTATGAATGTACATTTTGAAACTCTGGAGTCTTACAAAACATGCTTTCATGTTGTGAATGTATGTTTTTGATGACAATCAGGTGTATGCTCGCATTTCAGATTTACAACGAGGTGCAGGCTCGTAGAGGTGGAAATGATATTATCATGGACCACAGCAAAATTCCCAGGACGCACCATGGAAATGGCTTCAGTGAACCACCTCCCTGCCACAGCTACAGAACCACGACCCACCCCAGAGGTGCTGATCACTACAGCAAGGGCCCTAATCACGGTCCGAACGGTTACGACGACCTTGTCAACCAACAGAATGGTAGCTACAATTACTCCAATAGCAACAGTGCGTTTGAACTTGGAGACTTGTTGCAGGATTATCTTGGACATGGTCACGGAAACACCCGGAAGACCAACTTAGCTCTCAACAATGTGAGTAACTGCAGGTATTCAGGGTTAAAACGGCAGCCCTGTCTAAGAAATAATTACTTTCAGCAGGAACAATGATATGTGAAAGCATCAGCCTGATAGCTTGGACAACACAGAATTGATCAACACCTAAAATGATATGCGCAATAATGATTGTTCTTTCAAAGCTGAATATAATGTATTCATGCTATTTGCATTATTCTGCTCCACTGATTGTTTTCCCTTCCGAGTAACCTTCTCCCACGTCTTGCTCAGATTACCAAAGGAAGCCATGAACAGTTTGAGAACCAGGATGAGATGAGGCGGAGGCCTACTGGGAACGACAGGTAAAAAAGGGAGAGTCATCGACTTCACTGACAACATGAAATTATAATACAATCCACCTATGCAGTTCCTTATTTCAAATATTACAAAGGGGCCATATGTAGGATTTGTACTGTGCTACTAGCATAAATACATGCCGAAATTACCAGAGGACCTCTGACTCAATGTGTTTGTTAATCTGTTTAAGGATTGGTCAGGTGCGGTTTGCGGATGAAGAGGCAGAGAACAGAAAGAACAGAGTGTCCCACAGAAAGAGTTCCCCCTGCAGGGACCTTAACAAGGAGAACACAGGGGCTAAGCCCCCTTTTAGACAGAGAGAAGGTCCTCCTGTACCCCCCCGATCTACCTCCCAGGTGGCCCTTCCTGAGACCTCCCCAGCCCTGGACAGAATGTCCCACGCCGCTGGGATCCTTGTGGACAGAAAGTCTGGTAGTCCCTCAGTCCTCCGGAAGTTTGGCGCAATGCTCCAGGAGAACGAGGGCAAGACCCTCACTGACACCGGGGTGGTGACCAACCAGGCGCCTACAGACAATAAATGCCCCACCCCCATCTGTCAGCGCAAAGGCCTGGTCAGCAGCAGGTCGCCCGGGAACGTACCGGTTCAGAAATGCCAGGTGGACTCCGTTGTGCTGACAGCCGAGATGGCGGCTGTATCCGGTGGGGAACAAGACTTCAGGAGAGACAGTCACCTGGGTAAGGCCAGAGCTGCCTCAGTGGGTAGCTATTCTCACCCTAAAGAAGCCCAGGGAGGGAGTCACGGAAGAACCCTGGCAGGAGGCAGCCCCAAGCCCAAAGCAAGGGCCCGGGGAGGGGCAGACAGAGACACGGTCCAGGCCGAGCCCAGAGTGGACTACAGGAACCTGAGTGAATGCCATGTTGGTCCTCAGATGATCAGGAAGGGAGGGCCAGTTGTGGGTCAGAATGGACTCATTGAGCTACTGGATATGCTGGACATTCAGCATGAGTACGGCTCCAGCCCCAGAACTGCACAGACAGCCTACAGCCAGGGCAACCAACTGGTGAGATAGCAAGCACACGTACACCCACATAGCAGACGTACACCCGCATAGCACACTTACACCCACATAGCAGACGTACACCCACATAGCACACTTACACCCACATAGCACACGTACACCCACATAGCACACTTACACCCACATAGCACACGTACACCCACATAGCACACTTACACCCACATAGCACACCTACACCCACATAGCACACGTACACCCACATAGCACACGTACACCCACATAGCACACGTACACCCACATAGCACACTTACACCCACATAGCACACTTACACCCACATAGCACACTTACACCCACAGAGCACACGTACACCCACATAGCACACTTACACCCACATAGCACACGTACACCCACATAGCACACTTACACCCAGACACAGTCTATATCTGACCCACTCTCATCTCTCTCCAGTTGGGGCCAGACGAGTCACCCCTAGCAACGCACACAAGGAACTTTTCCCGTCCTGCCCGCCCGGCCAATCAACGCCCTCCATCCAGATGGGCTTGCCGTACCCCTACGGCCTTGACCTCTGCGCCCTCCAGTCCGATGTCCCACCCACCAAGCCCCTTGGCTCACACCCCTAGCCCCATAGCAAGAACCCCAAGCCCTGCCTTGAAGAAACAATCTTTCTGCTCCTATTTGCGCCACACCGAGACTGTAATCATGTGAGAAACCCATACCCTTTTCAACCCCGCCTCCCCTCCCCCGTCCGGACTAAGATGATGTAGTCTTGCCCTCTCTGTAAATACTTCACTGTTCTTTCTATCTGGCTTTAAAAAAAAGTGCTTTAAGAGTCATTTTTCTATGATGTGACTCACATTCATGTATATATGTGGTCTATAAGATGCTAAGTGCTGACTCGTATTTAGACTCCAGTGTTACGGTGGCCTTCTTTTCTCCTGTGACAAATTTGTTTTTGCTTCTCTCATTTCTCTCTTGTATTTATTTTTTCCTTTCTTTCTTTTGTTCATTATTCTCTGTTTTGTATTGATGATTCTGGGATGGTTGTGTATAATATGTATAATGTAATATAGCATGTCCCCCATTGATGTGGGTGCATTTTTCTGTTTGTATGCCGTGTGTGTGTGTGTGTGTGTGTGTGTGTGGGTGTATGTATGAATGTAACTCAATCCTAATGAGTGTCATGTTGGCTTAATTTTAAAATGGCCGACAGGTCAAGTGAGAGCCAGACCTGTGTTGTTTCTGTGTTGTATAGCAGAAACATGCTAACTGTCCATGGTGTGTTACTGTACTATATTAGAATTGTTTTTTCAAAATGTTTAAGTAACCATTGTGACAAATACAGTTAGGACTATGCAACGCTTGTGTCATCCTTTTCTGTCTTGATAATAAACAAGTCAGTGCTTTGACCAACTGAGTTAATCTGTCTGTAGAACTGCTTATGCCACTTACTGAAACAATCTTGCTTAACAGTAAAAGCGACTAGCTCAGCCACAGAGGTTCAGGGGCTACATTAGGTCTCAGGAAAGATGACATCACCACTTCAGGTCAAGCTAACAGTGACTTTGCTACATTAGCGGGAGCTAAGTTGAGGCATGAGGAAAGAGGAAGCTATGCTAGTACCCAGTTGGCAAAATGACAGCGAATGACAGGATTTCTGGAAAATGTGATCATAGAAGTATACTTTCGCGGTTACTACATTAATAAGTTAACAGTCAGTCAGTGCACAATTATACATGCTAGCTAGATTTACCAAGCATAGATTTACTAAGCATTTATTCATCTTAGCTCAATGTTTGCACCTGTCTACTACCGAAATGTTCTTTAAACTGATGTTAGTGAACGGTCAGTATATAAGGGCCTATGGCCATAGTGACAGAGCTTTTTACTCAGGCTAGTGTCTCTCCACAGTTCCCAAATAGGCTAACACAGACTCTGTGCCCTGATGTTCTCTCATCATCAAACAACATTGGCCTGTTTGTCACCTTGTCTGCAGCTCACCAAACATCAAATGAGCCCTCTCCAACACACACACCAAACGCACACAAATAATCCCACCCCGACAGGTTCTGTCACACAGCCAGGAGAGGTAGCTACAGTGTGAAATGTCATGTCGCAGGCCTGTCGGGGTACGGAAGTCCCTTGAACCCATGATTCCTCAGCTCCGTCACCCTACCCCATTCTGAAATGTTGCACCTCTGACTGAAATAGTAAGCGTGACGTTGTTTCGGTGCCAGAAATCCTAGCCTGCTGCCGGTGGAGGTATAAATAAAAGGCGTCGGGGGGCACTCTCGGTTTCTCTGCCTTTTTCTTCATTTCTCAGCACTTCCAATCTGTCTCCGCACTATTTCCCCCCAGTCTGTCTTGTTTTTTAATCTACTTCCTGGTTTACTTTTAACCCTTCCATATCTCTCTGTAACTAGCTCACTTGGGTTTTCTTTACTCTCACTGTCTCTCCATAGTCCCACATGTTTAATTTTCCCCTAACCCAGTATGTAAGCTAGTTCATTCACTTTCCTTCCCAAAGTCCTAGTTAATTCTCTTTCCTTCCCAGAGTCCTAGTTTATTTTCTTTCCTTCCCAGAGTCCTAGTTAATTCTCTTTCCTTCCCAGAGTCCTAGTTAATTCTCTTTCCTTCCCAGAGTCCTAGTTAATTCTCTTTCCTTCCCAGAGTCCTAGTTAATTCTATTTCCTTCCCAGAGTCCTAGTTAATTCTATTTCCTTCCCAGAGTCCTAGTTAATTATCTTTCCTTCCCAGAGTCCTAGTTAATTCTATTTCCTTCCCAGAGTCTTAGTAATTCTCTTTCCTTCCCAGAGTCCTAGTTAATTCTCTTTCCTTCCCAGAGTCCTAGTTAATTCTATTTCCTTCCCAGAGTCCTAGTTAATTCTCTTTTCTTCCCAGAGTCCAAGTAATTCTCTTTCCTTCCCAAAGTCCTAGTTAATTCTCTTTCCTTCCCAGAGTCCTAGTTAATTCTCTTTCCTTCCCAGAGTCCTAGTAATTCTCTTTCCTTCCCAGAGTCCTAGTAATTCTCTTTCCTTCCCAGAGTCCTAGTTAATTCTCTTTCCTTCCCAGAGTCCTAGTTAATTCTATTTCTTTCCCAGAGTCCTAGTGTGACTGACTGTATGTATTTGAGAGGGAAGCTGACAGGCTGGCACCTCCCCTGAGGTTCCACACAGGGGTATTTTAACCAGGCCATCAATCTTGTGTCCTGTCTAGGCCCCCCAGTGAAGCTGGCTGTTGCTTTCACAGCTACGCCACAAGGACAGAAAACAGAGCCTGGTCCCAGACAGAGACTACTCCCTCCATGTCTAAATATCCGTCATTGTTATAATCTCCTACTCCTTTTCTGTTTTGTATCACATCTCAACACCTTTCTCATCACTCACTTTCCAGCACTAATCCTCTCTTTCCCTCTCCTCACTCGCCAATTGTTTCTCCCTTTTTTCCGGCCTCCCTCCACCTTTATCCTGGCCTGTGGCCTAATGAAGGACAGAGACGGGCAGGCTGAACGCACACCATGTTCCTAGCTGGGTATTTGTGAGAAGGAGCGCAAGGAGAAGGGGATGACATGACCAGTGATGAGAAACAGACCAGCAAAGGCCCATGGACACCGACAGATGAACTGTAGCCATGTTCCCACTGAGGTCACCACCTTTTGGGCACACTAAGTTATTATACTATGACCTCGGGTCACACATTACGCACCGCCAGAAAAGCCGGCCACACACAAGGGCTCACACATTTGTGCAAGAAAAAGAGAGTTGTCTGTGTGTAGTGTCGGTTCCAGGCGTAGTGTTTGCATACAGGGTTTGCTACTGCTGTCTGTCAACATGAGGACAAAAGAGCCAGCGTGGTATTTCACAACATTGGCTTTGTAGCTTTAAATTAGCAATAACATTTTTTTGTTAAAACAGGACCTCAATAGCTCCCCAAGAGTGGACAAGGTCAAATTTAAGTACCATGAGTAGGGCTGCTAAGTGAATATATATTACTGGGAACAAGAACAAGAAGAATTAGCAGCTTTCAAGGATTTGTAGGGGATGTAGGATCCTTTCAGGATTTTCGTCGGTGCTAATATTAACCTCTACGAGCCTGGAACACCTACCCTTTGAAGTTGGTCTTGTAGGAAGAACTCTATCATTCTGTGGGAGTGTTAAGTATTTGTGTTGTCTGAGACTCATGGTCTGACTAGCGGTTTTATCCATATTGAGACTACAGCTGACAGTTGCAAATGTACATGGTCAATGGTGAAACGTTTACAACTCAGAAACACGGCAAATATTCTCATAGTTTCCGATTCTTAATTAGAATCTTTGCAAATGTAATCACAAGGGAACATATTGCACATAGTGCTTTATCTGGTGACAGACTGTTTCAATGAGTGACATCAAGTTCAGAGAAGTTGAAGGAACATGCAATGCTTGAGTTATGGGGGATTGTATTCAGACAGGCTGAGTCCAGTTGGCCTCCTGACCTGTAGTATTCTGAGGAGAGCTCCAGGGTGTGAATCTGACCCTGTCAGTCTGAAGGGACAGCTGGGCTTGTGCAAGCATTACCACATAGGAACATGACGCCCCGACAACCAGCAGGAAGCCTGACAACAGACACACCTTTCCTCCCTCACACTTTATCTCCTTTTCTCTTTTTTCCTTCATACATAACTCCTCCATCCTTTATGCAAAATTCATTTTCATTCAAAATTCTTAACCCTAAGCCACATTCATTATCAGTTACTCTATACAAAAAGGTCTGTGTGTCGATAAAAGAAAAACAACAACTGATACGATAAAATTATGAAAACAGGAATCTGGTGAAAATTGCTAATATGGAGTGGAGGTCTAACAAGGCGTCTGTAGAGGTCCAGCACTGCGGGCCAAAACCAAACAGGTCCTCCTGGGGATGTAGCAGCATAAGGAGGCCCAGTGACACCAGCAAAGGTCCTAGAACTGGCCAGCTCTTGTTTGGGAGTTCCAGGCAAGGGATAAGGTCTTGGTGCTGGTACCCACCACAGCAAGCTCCTTGGCACCTGGCAAGGCCCTTATGGGTTCATAAAACACATGGAGCCAGTGAACAATGGGGTTAAGCCAGTCTACCTGCCCTTTCCACCACGATCAGAGACAATGTCCCCATGGAAGGGCCCTCATGGATGACAGGTGTTTTGGGATCTGGTGGACCAGATGTCAGATGTTCTAATTGACCCTTGGATGGACCAGTGTCCTCCAGCGTCATATCCACATGGAGTCATATCCACCAGCCCCTACAGGATCAGAGTGGAGCTTGAAAGCAGTGGTGTTCCAGATGAAAGAATATTATAGCCCTTTGTCCAGTTTTATGGTGGCAGTGTTGAAATCTCGCCATGCTCCGAGTGGACGAACTGAAAGAGGTTCTGGGTTAATCTCCACACTGGACCAGGTATCCTGGCCCTTCCACCAGAGAGAAGATTACATTCAGCACCACTGGTGCCCACTGGCAGTACTGGGTACTACCCGTCAGATCCAAGGGCCCTCGCCACCTTCCAATGACTGATGGACATTCTGTGGGGGCCCCATACGGGGTACGCTGCTGTCTACATTGACACTGTCACCATTTATGCTGGTAGCTGAGTGGAACACAAGGGCCGACTCTGGCAGATTTTGGAGGAACTCATACAAGCCAGTATCGACATCAACCCCAAAAACTGTTGCCTGGGACTGTCCGAATGGAACAACCAGGGCCACCTGATCTGCTGGTGAATGGTGGGGGTAAGAAAACCTTCAGGGAAACTAACTGCCTGTCTTTATGTCCCCCCACAGACTGCAAATAACGCAGAGCCTGGTAGCAAAGAGCCTGTTAGAAAAAAACGTTTTTACAGAGAAGGTTGCCAACATGAAATAACCTAATTTCTTTTTGTAACATATTTTGCAGTGTAAAAGTGCTTCAAAATAGTTTTTTTTAAAGCCAATTTTTATGTAAATGATAATAATACACTATTAAATATATACAGCTGTACGAATTTCCCTCTTATGACCTTTGTAAAACAATGACATTAGCTTAGTACAGAAAATAAATTCACCAGTCAATGCTTTCATGTCACCACTGAGATTTTTGTGCACTGTACAATGCTGGAGAAAAAAATAATTCCCAGAAACAAAGTACTCTATGTACTTAACACTATATCTATACTGGAAGACTTCATCATGACAGAACGGTGTCATAGGTCATTTATGAGCATCGGCCGGCGAGTCTAACTGCGAGGTGACATACATATATGAGAGATATTACTGATTGCAGTGGCATGGTTGGATGCCATTTGAATGGTATTAATGGTGTGAAGTTGATCATAGTTACAGTAGAATGAGGTCATGCTGGCTCCTGTTGGGCCCAGACTACAGACATATCTGTCCTTCCACTTTAAATAGTATACCAACTACCTCGCACACATGCAGTCACACGCACAAACACACACACACACGCGCGCACACACACACACACACACACAAACACACACACACACAAATCATCCATGCACACGTGAACAAAACAAGTCTCTTACCTAATGGAAATGGGTTTTTAATAGACCAAATAAATTGTCTAGAATAGAATGGATTAGTTGAAACACATATCACTGTGTCAACACGTCTTAACTTATATCATATGTAGCCCGCCGGCCTTAAGCATTAAACAAGGGAAAAGTCCAGAGCAAGGTCACAATTAATAACTGACATAAAAACAATTGTGCCTTCAGGACTCCAGGGACGTAGGAGACAGACGGACTGGAGTGATCCAACTATTTCAGGAAGATTGGGGTTGCATCAGTGTACAGAGGGGACATCAGGTGTATTAGACCAGACGGTCATTAGAGAGGCATGTGCATGTACATAACTGGTGTCTGTCAGTCCGTCTCCCTGGACCACTGTATATATTGTAAATACCCAAGAAAAATTCACCACACCATCTTTCATCATCCCTATTCTCCCTCTGTTTTTCCCAGACCTTCCTCTCTCCCACTCATTGCTATCTTTTATGTTATTTTTCTATTACAATTTTGCGTAACCTATTTCTGCATTCCTCCCTCTTCTGTCTCTCATCACACACTAGCTTACTCCCTCGTCTTTCCCTCTCCTCATCGAACTTCCTTTCACTGAAACCATCTCGTTATTCTCCCTTTATAGTAACTTCACATTGGTACGATCAGCCTGACGCAGCTGCCTGATCCCAACAGCTTACATTATCTGTGTATCGTCTAATGTAAGCTAGGAGGATCAGGTGCGCGAGGCGGCTACCCTAACAGCCAAATGTATTCCATTTCTATATGCATCCACTGCTTACTATTAGAACATCATTAATATTCCATCTATGGACACTACTTGCCTTTGACAAGACTCCCATCTAAATAAGTCTCATGACAGCTAACATATCACTTCAGTACAAGGCATCTGTAATCTTCTCAAATATTCATACATTTCCGGTATTAGAAAATCTTTGACAACTGTACATTCACACCACGGGATTTATGATTTCTTTTGTAAAGGGCCTACATCTGTGGTTAGCATATCAGATGGACGTCTGGTCCACACACTCACTGGAGTCCACTGTTAAATTAGACAATTCGTTTTTTCAAAACGAAACAGTCTTTCGTATTAACGCAGACAGGGGCCACACTGCTGAATAAATACAGTCTTTGTTCTCCGTGATAGGTACACTGTCTCTACCTATAACAGTGGTACCTCTTATATCCACTAAAATATTGAGAGGATACAGCAACAAACCTACAGCTGTTAGAATTATGGGCACCCCCTGATCTGAATGTCTTTAGCCTTCTTTGGGTGTTTCACAAAATGTACTGCCTGGTTGGGTTACATATTGCCTAAGTAGTCTGTACAAAATGTTGTGCTTTCATCTCCTCCAAGGATTTTAAAGGAACTACTCAGCTAGTTTCGTGTTTCAGACTAAAATTTGAACCAGGCCATATTTAAAGACCTTATCAAATATCCATTATCTGGTTATAAAATGTACTTTCAACTGAAAAGCATTCCCTTTGGCAGGCACTTCACTGAGGCTTTAATTAGTTTCATATGCAACTGTTAGGACAGTATGATTGTAATCCAGATCTGTGATATGAAACACTTTTTGGCCTAACAGTTCAATTTGGTCTAATCAGAACAAATAATCAATATCCTTGTTGTTTGGCAAACTACAGGTATGTTAAACGTCTTTAGGAGTGAATATTGTCTAGCCACTACCATAGAGGCCTAACTGATTCTCTACTGAGAAACTAAAGCTGTTAGAGAAGTCTGAGATTTTGGTCACCTCCCTGAACAAGGTCCTTGCCTAGATAGTTTTTCAAACAAAACCACTAGGAAGAGTCCAAACTTCCATTTACAGTGGTCTGCAAAAGTTTGGGCAACCTTGTTAATTTCCATGATTTTCTTTCATAAATCGTTGGTCCTTAGGATAAAAAAAATCAGTTAAATATATCATATAGGAGACAAACACAGTGATATTTTAGAAGTGAAACGAAGTTTATACCATTTACAGGAAGTGTGCAATAATTGTTCGAACAAAATTAGGCATGTGCATAAATTTGGGCACTGTTGTCATTTTACTGATTTCAAAATCTTTAGAACCAATTATTGGAACTCAAAATTGGTTTGGGAAGCTCAGTGACCCTTGACCTACATACACAGGTGAACCCAATTATGAGAG
>JACXGJ010010331.1:0-22171 GCA_016801105.1 Esox niger | reverse complement strand
CCCCCCCCCCCCCCCCCCCCCCCCCCCCCCCCCCCCCCCCCCCCCCCCCCCCCCCCCCCCCCCCCCCCCCCCCCCCCCCCCCCCCCCCCCACTCTCTCTGAAGCCCCCCCACCCTCCCCTCCCAGCCACAATGTTTAAAACAGTTAAGCACTTCTGTCAGTCAGGCTGGTACAAGTGCTGATAGCCTAGCAGTGCAGTCGATGTGTTGCCTGACCACGACCCTAAAACGACCCTAAGCCTGACAGCCAGACCTCCCTTCAGTGCAGCACGCCCACACAAAGCCTGTTGCATTGTGCAGAGTATAGTATGACCTGGTTTTCATTTACAACCAGCTGGATTTGCATACAATGCACCAGAATATTTCCTCCCCTGCTACATTTGGGGTCCAATGGTTTGTTCGGATACACAAAACCAACAAAAGATGCTTTGTAAGGAAACAAGAAAAGCCTTGTGGCTTTCTCTCCCAAATACTTGCAGCTATAATGTGCCAATGGTCGACAGGCTGACAACAGCTATAGGGCAGATCCCCCCATTCATATACACTTTTACTCATAGTAGCTGAATCTACATGATGCAATATTAATTTACCTTTTTAATTACTATAACTCACTCATTGAGCGGGGATCGTGGCGAGTGCCTTGTTAAGTCAGTATCACAAGAAAAGGCTGGTGACAAACAAAAAATCATCTGGTATCGTTTGGGTACGTTCAGGCCTTTGTCCCAGGCCACATGTCTCGAGTGGGATGTCTCGTCAACACTGGAAGGAAATTGATAAACCAGTGGGGATCCTTTAAATCGGTCTAAACAGAAAGTACAGTTTTGAACAATCACACTGATAATCATATAGAAGAGCTCAAAGTAAATGTGTGCCTGGTTACAGAATCACATTGCATCACACACACAGGGGAATTTAAATGTCATCGCCTGGATCCAAACTGGACAAGCTCTTTTTTTAAGTCATAAATAAACACTAACAGGCCTTCGTTTCAGATCATCCAGTTGAGGGTGTTTTTTGTGGGTAAAGAAAAACCAGAAGGAACAGTTCTTCCAGTGCTGACCAGATCCTAAACTTAAAAATGCCTCGCCTCATCAAAGTATCAACCAGCCTTTCAATATTGTTTTAAAACAATCTTTTTAAAAATGAAATAAAGTATTTACAAAGTGTACAGAGTGACAGACGTGGTTCAGGAGCACATCCTGGAGAAAAAAGTGCAGCAACCAACTACTGTCCAGAGGAACGCAAAACTGCAACGGGATCCTCACGTCTTCTCTTCGTCCACGTCATAGCGGACGGGCGGGCAGTCCTCCCCAAACAGGAAGTAATCTCGCACCTCTGCGTACAATACGATAGGCCGCCCAGAGTTCCGGACTGTCAGTACTTAGTGTTCGGATTGTGAAGACCGAGGAGGAATGAAGACCGAGGAGGAGGAATGAGTTCGTTCAGAAAACAGTTTCACTGTCTCCTGACGGGAGCCTCAGAACATGCTGCTTCTCCACCTTCTGACCGCGCCTCAGGGGAAACCCAAGGCCTTGCTTCCGCGTTTCTCTGTCTTCATACAGAATCAATACTCGAATGTGCACTGTAGCCAAGCCAGCGGCAGAACACCCGCCCGAACCCAGTCAGGTTCTGTGGTCAACTATGGAACACCGGACAGAACCGTAACGCAACGTCTTACGGAACGTCAAAAATGATGGGGCGGTCGTTGATTGAAACGTGAAACACTTGAGAGCGAACGAAAGAAACGTCCTGATTTAAAGTGATAGGCTATGGGCGTGGTCGAATGCGTTGCCACGGTGACTAGGTGGAACTGGTTATTACTTCGGAACAAGTTCGGCTGCTTGTTAAGGCACTTGATACAAAAGAGCTAAAAGAAAAACAGCAAAGTAACATGCGGAGGAAAGAAACGGATGACAAAGGTGACCAATAGGAGTCGGCCGGAGGGCGGCGCTGGCTTGCCGGCATGTGCAGGCGGTTGATTGGAGCAGGGCAAGATATAAATGGTCACGTGACCCTGGCAAGACCACGGTCAGCCTGTCTCCCCCGCCTCCCTCCTCCATGGGCTGTGTTGATAACTAGTAGTCTTCACTGTGTCCCGTGCAGGGTAGGGGAGCAGAGCTCGTCCACCGGTTCGTTGTCTGTCACTGATTCCACGTGGTGGCACCAAAAAAAAACTAAGAAAACAGGAAGACCGACAAACAGGAAGCTATATATCCAGACAAGTCCGTGAAACAGAAGGTGGGGAGGCAGAACGTAAGGGGGGAGGGGTCGGGGTTTGGTGAAACGGGGAGGGGGTTCTCGTCTGATCTGTGGAGAGGGAGAGAGGAGTGAATAATTAGGGTTATTTATTGGCCACCTGTACTCCAAGTCCAACCGAAGACTGACTTGGGCTTTTAGCTCCACACACAGACCTGCCATGCCAGGAGGTCCACAGGCTTTTAGCGCCACACACAGACCTGCTATGCCAGGAGGTCCACAGGCTTTTAGCGCCACACACAGACCTGCCATGCCAGGAGGTCCACAGGCTTTTAGCGCCACACACAGACCTGCTATGCCAGGAGGTCCACAGGCTTTTAGCGCCACACACAGACCTGCCATGCCAGGAGGTCCACCCATGTCATTTTTCTCATTCTCTACACCTCTCTTTTGGTTTCAAGCTCAGTCCTTTTAAAGCACAGTGACATTATGAAGACTGACCTGTCTCTCCTCACGGCTTCCCCTCCTCCCCACTCTCGCTGTGATACTCGGCAACATACAGGCTCTTGTCGATGCTGCCCGGGATGGGTTTGATCTCTGTGCCCAGCTGCTCCTCGATGCCCTTCAGGTTGAAGCGGTCATCGTACGTGATCAGGTTGATGGCCAGGCCCAGATGGCCAAAACGACCTGGGGGGGGGGCGGGGGGCGCAAAGTTAACACCTGAGGTTCACTCTTCAACCACATCAGGGGCACGCTAGTGTTTTCCTAGGAGCTTCATTGGCAGACATGAACACAGAACAGGCCATTGGCTTCTGGCAGTGGTAACTTCAAAACAATAAAGCAGCTTGGTTGATTAACTTCTTAAAAGACACACTGATCCAAAGTGATTGAAAAATACTGAGACCATCTAAAGAAACAGGTGTAGTTGGACAACACACAACATAAAGCTCAACTGACTAATGCTGGATGAAGAGGTTGCCTGTTTTCCTATTGGTCTAACATATTGGACATAGTTGTCTTTTACTTTGTTGTGGCCTATATACCATGCCCGGGCAAAAACAGAAAGGGCTAGACTCCTGGGAAATGGTGGTTTATGGACAGAATACTGCCAAATATTTGTATACACAGCATACATCTCACAAATGCGTTGATCCGTAAATAAACAGCAGGGAATACATGATGGTAAACCATGAAAGGTACATGCACAGCATTAAACTCACACATGCTTGGTTGAAACAGCTAGCTAGCTACAGACAGCACAGTCATGTAGTAGCGAGTAATACTGCCAACTAACGTTCGCTAACCAACTGTGTTTGTTCATCTTGAATCATTGGTAAGTTGTGACCGGAACTCGGAAAATAGCTGGCAAAATTCTGTGCACAAATGTAAGTGTTGACTGAGAAATCGGGCTGCATTTATACAAAGGCTCTTTTGAAAATGAGGCAGGTAGTGTCTGTGGATAGTGACTGTGCATTTCTTTGTTACATTTCTTACAAAGCATTTGTGAGTGTAATGCTGCAGACAAACATCATGGTTAACAATCATGGATTCCAAGCGGTTTATTTACAGATCTTGGTTTACTTGTGTGCTTAACGCTGTAAACATAAACATCATGGTTTACAACCATGGATTCCATGCTGTTTATTTACAGATCGTGGTTTACATGTGTGAGTAGTATGCTGTGAATGCAAACATGTTGGCAGTATTCCACCTCCATAGTGGGTTGTCCTTACCAGACCTGCCGATGCGGTGCAGGTAGGTCTCTCCCAGCTTGGGAAAGTCAAAGTTGATCACCACATTCACCGCCTGGATGTCGATACCTCGCGTGAAGAGGTCAGTGCAGACCAGGTTA
This sequence comes from Esox niger, assembly GCA_016801105.1. Classification (NCBI taxonomy): domain Eukaryota; kingdom Metazoa; phylum Chordata; class Actinopteri; order Esociformes; family Esocidae; genus Esox; species Esox niger. The sequence continues at coordinate 18,125 of JACXGJ010010331.1, read as the reverse complement.
CGGCAGAGTCCGTTTCTGAAGTCGTGAAACACTCGGTTACGATGTTCCTGTCAAGACACACCCACCGACATTAAGAACGTCTCAGAACACCTCGTACGTTCTGAAATACAGCTGATCGACAAGGAACACCAGCCTAAACAACCCTCCATGCGTACATGTACTAGTCTAGAATTTTCTCGCTTTCTGACTATCAAGCCCCTTTCTAAATAAGTCCCACAGAGCATCGGATCTGACAGCTCCAGAGCAAACATTTTATAGACTGCTCTGCCTGCAGAACACATGAACATGGAAAACAATGGGTCGGTTGGGCACGGCTCCCCCAGATGAACCACAAACATTATTTCAACCCACATCAGCTCACAGATAAGAACTATCACTTTGTCGGGCGGAAATGAATAAACATATAAAGACAGAACTATTTCCGTGAGAGGTAAAGATTAGTCAGCCATGACACTGTGAGAAAGTGGAGCAGAAATGCCCCCCCACGACGGGAAACACATGCGTTGGCAGCTGATACAAACAACGAGTTTCTAGGAAACTTTCAACACAAGGCAAACATCTCCAGCTAACGTACCTACATCTGGTGTTGAATGAATGACTCAGGAGCAAAGGAACCCCTGTGGATCGGGGCTGTGTGATCAAACCTCCTGCTTTGGAACCCATTGGGGAAGTTGGTGGGTAAAAACTACACACCAACAGGTCATGAATGCACAAACTACAGAAAGTGTCGGCGGATATTTCTTCACTAGTAGGAAGTGTGACACTTATTGCAGGAGCAAACTGCACATGGTGTAATAAGGTTTAATGGTTCAGAAAAGCAGGCGCCCAAATCAAACTAATGCAGGAGTGTGGATGCATGAATGAACTGCTGTTTTTTGTTGCGGGAAACAGTCCAGCAGTGTTGTCCAGAGGGGGATATCATAAAGACAGAACGTGGATCCCGTTATCATCCAGTGAACTTGATGAACAATATCAAAATAAACTGGAGCAAATGGAAGGAACACCTAGGAAGTTCGCTCTGTACTTCAACAGAATGAAGCCGACAAAACCAAGCCTGTCCTGCAAGACACGGGGAGAAATCTGCCCTGGCGGACTACATTTGGCTGGCTACTCCATGTGCTTACAGAACACCAACCCTGGTCATAAACACCAGTCAGCTCAAGACAGCTTGGGGTGTGACATACTTTGACTGGTCTAATCTCACAGCACAACGTGTTCATCGTTGCACAATGCCAAAGGTTTGGCTTCAGTGTCTAAAGGGCCATGTGGAACAGGTCAGAAACAGAGCCCCCATTTGGGGAGACATTGGAGGGGAAGCCCAGGGACCTGGCCACACCTGTCTCATCTTGGCGTGGATGTAGAAACACGAGTAGCCCAGCTGGGAGATCTTCTTAGCCAGCAGCTCTACCCTCTGAGACGAGTTACAGAAGATTATGGACTGGTTGATCTGGAGCTGGTGGGAGACAACACAGTGAAATACGAATAAATAAGCCATTCCAGACCAGCGGCAACTTGAAAAACATGATTGACATTAAATGCTAAGTATAAATAATCAGGGCTCAACAAACATCTTTCACATTTATTAGTCAGTTGGCTAAAAGCCACCGGGGCCGGGCGCAGCCTTTCAAGGGCCGGGGGGGGGGGGCTTTCTAGCAGCTCAAAAACTCATTTTTGTGTGTCATCCAGGGTATAAAGGCCAGTGTCAGAAACTCAAAGGAGTCTCAAATTAAGAAAAGTGACATGAGCTTAAAGCTTGAAATCTAGTTGCTGCTCATTCCCCTTCCATAAGGCACCATGACAAGAAAAACGGTTTAACTTGCTCTGACACTATCAAGCATTAACCCATCATCGTTGTCATACTGCAACTCATCGTTCTAACTGCAATAAGTCATGGCAGATATGCTGGTTCTCTGCAGGGGGATTATGCAGGTAACAAGACCACCTACCCGAGAGAAAAGTGTGTTGAGACAGTGAACCTTTTGCCTCTCCGTAACGTACGCATAATACTGGGTGACCCCCTTCAAGGTCAGCTCCTCCATCAGGTTGATCTCATATGGCTTCGACAGGTGGGAGTTCTGGAGGGGAAAGAGGAGAGGTCAGGGGGCATTCGAGCAGTGGAATGGTTCAGGCTTGAAGACAAATGTTGCAGAACTCCGAGCACGACGCTAGTCACACCCTTCTGGTAACTTTTTTGAAAAACATGACAGCCTAAAATATTGGTATTTAGATAAAACTATGACATCTGGTAGAAATCAAAATCATCAACACCGCAAACACTAGTGTCCAGAGAGTCTTAAAGCATTCTGTACCAGCTGTAGTATATTACATCTTTGAAAAGTAAATGACAAACCGCCTGTCGGGTTGAACCACTGGTAGGTAGGTCTCCAGAACATACCATGAACTTCTGCACGCTCAGAGGGAAGGTGGCTGAGTAAAGAAGAATTTGTCTCTGTTTGGGCAGATAGCTCAAAATCTCTTCCATCATCACCACAAAGTCCTGAGACAGTAGCTTGTCGGCCTGGCAAAGGTCAGAGACAGTATTTAGGTTACTTGCACACAATGTTCATGATTTCCAATACTATCAAAAGTTAAAGGGCTCCACTCACCTCATCCAAGACAATCATCTGAACATGATTAACTTTGGCCACGCCCTTTTTAATCAGATCCAGGATCCTCCCAGGGGTGGCGATCACAACATGCACTAGACAACAATAACAATCAGGGAAAATTACTTGAAAAGAAAACTTACAATGAACATCGCAACACATCTTGAGATTAGAGTCAAGACGACTTAAGTCCACTCGACACCAAAGAGACATTGATTGCAAAGTGCTTCCGGGGCGTACCGGTCTCATCCAGCCTCATGATGTCATCGCGGAGGTTGGTGCCCCCGGTGGTTGCCATGACTTTGACCCCTCCCATGTGTTTGCTGACCTGGATACAGATCTGGCTGACCTGCAAGGCCAGCTCTCTGGTGGGGACGATGCCCACAGCTTGGGAGACAAGGAGAAAAACAGAAATGATTGATGCTCATAGCAGGACCAAAGCCCCCAGAAGAAAACACAGCAGCGAGCCTGAAGACCCAGCCTCCACAGATCAGCAATGAAGGATGAGAACACTTGACCATTACCTCTCTGGTCAGAAAAACAATGGACCACAAAGGAAAGGATGTTTGGGAGTACCGGAAAGGGCAGAGGTCATTAAGGTCACAGGGGGCAGTGGACTCCAAGCCTTTCAGGACTAAACAGAGGTCATTAAGGTCATACGGACCAGCATGTTCTAGAACCTTCAGACAGAACACAATGGGGTCAGCTCTCAGCAGGTCCGATCCCTTTTAGTTGACTGGTCGATTGTTTGGTCAATAGGGGCCTAGTCGGTGGAGATTTCAGTCCAGCAGTAACCAAACAACATTGTCACAGAGAACAAGACACGTGTCTAATATAGCCTGAATTCAGAACAAATCTATTGGGTACATTTTTTTGTAGAAATATGTTGCGTTCTGACAATGCAGGGGTATATTGGTGCTCCAACAAGCCAAAACCCCTCATCAGTTCCCCAAACTGCAAACATTCATCTTTGCAGTAGCGGGGAGACAGTGTGGTCCAGGTTGGCCCAAAAAGAGCCAGAAAACATACATTACTCAACCGGGCCCGGAGACGGGCGCCCGTGAGCGGGCCCGGAGACGGGCGCCCGTGAGCGGGCCCGGAGATGGGCAAACTCAGAATTGGTTCTCCTGAGGACTGGCACAAGCTCAGAGTAACGGCAGACTTTTCCTGCAAGGACTTCCAGTCGAAATGCACTCTATCAAACCGAAACGGGCGCTAACAGACAATCGCAGAAAAAAAAATGTGGTTACCCTAGTGAAATATAATTTCACTAGGGAATAATTCTTCTGGAAAATCAGTCAACTGAGACACACATTGCAACACGATGACTGGCATATGTCCATCTCACAAGGGCCTGCCAGATCATATTAAACAGGCAGCCAATTACCACAGGGTGAGATGTCATGTCTCACCTTGTATGCAGTCTTTCTTCAGGTCGATGCGTTCCAGAAGGGGGATGAGGTAGGCTCCGCTCTTCCCTGTCCCATTCTTTGCCCTGGCCAGTATGTCTCTCCCGGATAACGCTATGGGAATGCTCTCCTCCTGGGAAGAAAGGCTGCACATTAGCATACAATTATCCAACGGAGAACACAGGGATATTAGGTCCGACACTCTGAAGAATCGGTGCTCGGGCCTAAAGGCCTTGCCCATCCGAAATCACTTTTCACATTTTTGTCATTTAGCAGTGTTGTGGAAGTGACATTTCAAAATTGGTAGGCGAATCAGAGACACAGATTTGTAGTAGGTGCATTTTAATCAATAAGATCGGTATCTGCAGAAGTCATAAGCGGAAAAAAGACCATACCAAAACAAACATGTAAAATGTCCACATTATAGATAAATTAACCTTTCTCCAGTCAGAACTTTAGTCTGATTAGACTTCCTAGCCAATAACAGTCATTCTAATCAAACAGTAACCAGCAGTCGAAGACAAAACAATAACTGGGGGGGATCCTGGTAGAAACAGCATTTTTATTTATTTTTTCTCTCCTTAGAGATCCAATACATTCCCAAAACCGCAGGGCGGCACAGTAGGACATTGACCATGCACATACCTGGATCGGAGACGGTTTCTCCCAGCCCATCTCAAAGATCCCCATCAGAAGCTCCCTCTTGAGGCAGTAGTCTTCAAACTCATTGCCTTTTGTTGCAGTTACATCCTGCAGTACATCAGATGAACATTTTAATCCATGCCATATTCGAGGCTTATTACAGAAACAGCAATATTGGAGCTCGGAAATGTTTCACTCCAGTCATTTAGCAGACTAATCAAAAGCCAGAGTTGGACATACACACCATGGCTAGCGTTATGTCTATGGAACTAGACCTATTTTTAAAGATTAGATCAGGTTCAACTTTGTCATTTAACAGTATAAGAACAGTCCAACGAAATGCAGTTTGCATCTTATCAGAAGTGCAAAACTGGGTAGACGCTGGGCCTCGCGATGTAAACGCGTCACCATCTGGGTTACAATTTTTCTACAGCTCAACAGGTTTTCATGGTCAAGCGAGCTGTAACATGAAAGCCAGGGACAATACCCTAGTTCAAGCTTGCTTTTTGCAATGCAGATATTACACATACATTGCTAGTAATTAGCTTGCCCAGACATGAATGACATTTTCCACTTCAAGACACATTTAAATCAATTACATATTTAATTGCAGATGGCCCAGAAGGTATGTTCTGACTCAATCACAATCCATGGGAACATAAATTGAAACAAGACTTCAAGTGTGGGTCTGTTGTGGAACCAATACATCTCTGAACCGCTCAGAAGTTCTGCAGGCACACCACATCAGCACCAAAGCAATAACTTGTGTGGGATTTCTACATTAAGTAAGCAGATAAACAGCATTCAACTACAACAGAGCCACACAGGAACTGTTGATGTTCTTTTAGAAGGTCATCCAGAAATTCCCAATTGAAACCTACTTGGCAGACTATCAGAGCACATTTTATTTGATTTCACTTCCTACTATGAGAGCCATTCAATGCGACCAATTAGGTGCAATGTTACCATGCAATAACAGTGATGTTGGAATAAGCTTGTAGAAGTCCATTTAGAGGCAAGTTCCAGTGACAAAGTGCGACACGTTAAGTCAGCAGACTAGCGACAGTTACATTATAGAAGGGCTGCCCAATTGTTGTTCGGGAAAGCTCAAACATTCCTGATTTTCCTTTCCCTTCTACCACATTAACCATGGACATTAATTCCAGGGACACAGAGAGTTCAGTTTACTACCGTGTAGAAACAAACAGGACTGGTTTTAGCCCAAACTGGGTTTGGGCAGCCATGCACTGGGAGAGGATCCCATCACCTGAGAGTACTTAGCCTACCCCCAGAGGGTACCTCAGAATACTCGTAAGACCATAGGCTTACTAAAGTGAACATGAGGGCTACATATGTGGCCGTCTGGGCTGAAACAACAAAACGGGAGGTACAGTAACCAAAAAGAGTTTGTGAACTGCAGAGTCAAAAACTATAACACAAAGCTGACACGGCATTTGATTGAGGAGTGAACACAGCCATACCGAAGTCCTCATCCTCATGTCTTTTGGCGGGAGTGTCAAATTCTTCTTCCAGTCATCTCCAGGCCTGTTAAAGGAGAAACTGAAGAAGTTAGAGAACAAAGGACAACTGTTGCCCATAAGACCACTGAGAACAAACAAATTAGGGCTCACTTGATGACCGTGCTGGCTGGCGGGGCAGCTTTAGCCAGCTGGGCGCTACCACGCCCAGTTCCGTTGTTGATTGTGCTTGGGGTCTGCTTCATCTGACTGGGCTTCTGTGCCTGAGGACCCCCTCCGCCACCTCCTGGACTTCCTGCAGGCTTCCCCACCTGGCCTCGGTGCTGGCCATTTTGCTTGGACAGGCCCAGTATCACTGGGTTCTGGGTACTGGTGGTACTCATGGCCAGGGGCTAGGGAATTATCCTTTCTTTCCAATGGGTTTGGGATTAAGTTCTTAATGTGTGGTCAGGGGAAATAGTATTTTCCACCAAACGAAAAAAACACTTGGCTTGCGACAGTTCTTGAGGGGAGTGAGACTTCTCAGGTATACGGTTATCCAAAGCAAATGTATTTAGCTATTATACGTCTCCTCTCGACTCATGTTCCTCAATGGTATATTTTTCTCATCAAAACGTCTCATCAAAAAAACAGAAATATGAGTCGTTGATACTGCAAGCAAAGAAACTACTAACGGTGCTAATACCGTGTCACACTGAAGCTTGGTGTAGCATAGGTAACACACCTTACACCAGAAGCTGCATGGCCGAAATGTTCGCCATTCTCAATCGTCTTCAAAAATCCTCCTGTCTTCTGAACTTCTTACCCTAAGGCCGAGAAGAAATGCGTCAGTGTTTATGTTATCGTTGAAGTATTATAGCTAGCTAACTATAGTAGCTAGCTAGCAAGTACTGTATTCATGGACGTGAACTAACAATCGGTTACTATCCAGAATAACGCACACACTGGTGTACAGTACTTACATGTATTTTAACGTTAACTACAGTATATACCTAGGTGTCTTATCAGGCCATAAAGAAATAACAGCTTGTCCAGTACTTGTTGTTAACTTGTAGCCATGTTAATCAGCCGGTTTAGCCAGACAAATTAACTTCGTAGTTGGTTCACATGTAGTTATGTTGTCAGTGACAAATGAGGTACCAACACAATTACCATATGCATTTACTTAAAATGTTAAAATACAGACCCCAATATTCTCTGCATATCTATTAGTCGAAACGCAATGCATCATTACTTAGCATGTACTGTATCTAATAGGCTAGTAAGGTAACTAGCTAGGTAAGTACACAGCCGTTCGTCAACTAACTATTTACAGTTTAGCGGTTAAAAGGATTTGGGCAGCTAACATTTTCGATATCATTACCCAGGCGAATACGTAGAAAACAAGTCAATTTGTGTAAATTTCACGGAAGTTTCAAACAAACATTGCTTTTCCGACGAGCAACTATGCTAATGCTAGCGGATGGCTCTTTATCTCGGTGTAGAACCAGCAAGAACGCAGGTTCAAATAGCTAGCTAGTGTCACGAGCAGAAAACAAGGAAAATTATACGCCTGGCTGAAGACATACCCACCGTATGTATATCAGGTTTTACATAGCTAGTTTACAAAAAAGTAATATGCAAACAGTTACCGCGGATGGTTGATATATTTTTTTTCCGGTTATTATGACTTCTCTGCTGCCAGCTATTATTTAGCTACCTAGCTACGTATTTGGTCTAAACAGAAAGACCAAGATGGCTTCCTCTCCTATTTAAGCCCTCCCACAGACCGACATCACCACCAGAATAACTTCTTTATTGATTACATCTGCGAACATAGGCATTCTCTGCACAATAACTTTAATTCACAAGCAAAGAGAAATATTACTCAAGCTTGTTTTATTATTCACGGTGTAGTGACCGGTAGTGATTAATAATTGTGTGCTCATCCGCAGCTGATGCATACCTGTCACTGGTTGTCAATTACTCATTCCACAACTGCGTCTCACAATTAAAATGCATTTCTGCTTTCCCCCAATTTAAGAATCAAAATGTGAATTAAATACCACTTGTACTTAATGAATAAAACAAAAGTCAAGTGCCTAATCTAATCTTAACCGTGACCAAAAAATTCATTGTTAAATATACTTACATGTTAATGTATATTTTAAACTGGGTGGTATTCTTGATCTAGGGCATCTTTCAAATTTCTCTAGTGTCCTAATAGATCTTAGGGGACTGGAGCCCTTGGACCACACATTAGGACTCCCTAACCTGACAACTCCTAGCTGTGCCTGTTCAAAGTCAACCTCAGTTTGGGGGGATCTAGATTCTGCATAAAGACTCTGGCAGCAGTCCACCTTTATTTATTGACATGGTGGTGATCTGAATGGGTAACTATAGCGATGTGGCTTTAAAGGTCCTGTACTCTTATGATCTTCAAGTTGAGTATCTGTATGAGGCTTTTGTGACAACTGCTGCTAAAATGGCTTTAAAAGGAATTTGATTGATTGATGGATGGATAAATATATTTTGTTACTAATCTCAGTGTTTGAGATCAGTTCACACACTTTACCATGAAGCATTGTGATTAATTTTAAGCTGCAAGCTTTATATGCTGGTGTTGGCAGGCCTACCCTCATCACTCTATATGCTGGGGTTTGCTGGCCTTCCTATGTCACTACATGCTGGGGTTGGCAGGCCTTCCCTAGTCTTTTGCCTGCTGGGGTTGGCAGGCCTTCCCTAGTCACTTTATATCCTGGGGATGGCTGGCCTTCTCCAGTCACTTTACATGATGGGGTTGGCAGGCCTTCCCTAGTCTTTTACCTACAGGGGTTGGCTGGCCTTCCCTAGTCACTTTAATGTAGGGGCTGGCTCAGTCACTGGGATACTTCTATTACAGCCATTCTGGGTTTGCTTCTTTCCTCTGTATACATATATTTCTTTTAATGGGTGGGTACTGTCTCCAAGGCTGATTCCTTGACTTGTCAATGTTGTTAACTCACTATTTCTATTATTGTAAATTACACCTGTGATTTCATTGTTTTTCTTATTATTAGAGTACCTGTATTTGTTATATTTCCTTTTGTAATCTTGACAGGTAAAATAAAATAAGTGTAAAAAAAATACTCTTTGGTCACTTAGGATCCCATAGCAGCAAACGTAAGAGTAGTTGTTTTAACGGTGTCCTGGCAACATTTACAATCTGGCCCTCATTCAATCGTATTTCTATACTATAGTATTTCTATACTATTGTATTTCTATACTATCGTATTTCTGGTCAATGTGGATTTCTATGGTCCTTGTTCCTAAAACCAGGGGTTGTTGGTACTTAAGTTTATTTTAGACAGATAATTTCTGGTGTCATGTAAGACACAGGCAGCCACCTGGATTCTAACATCTCTGATTTATGCAATTGGGCAATGGGCACTAACATCTTCTGGAAATACGCCCCATGTATTTATCAGGTGCTGCGTTAAAATATCATCAGTCAACGCAGACTTTGTAGGCATCATATAATGTTCCAGCTGCTATGGGCTGATCTGACAGATAGGCGGCCCAATGTGACACGCATATGATATATTCAAAAACCTAAAGTTGACCGCACTGCTGTTTGAACGTATGTGAACACTAGGCTAATCATTACAAAGGTATTCTGAGTGATATCCTACAGTAAAATGTCAAAACAAATGAACACATTACATGCTGAAAAATGTAAAAGGCAAAAATAATAACTTGCTGTTGCTTAAAAAACAGGAAGAAGGATATAAAAGAAACTCTACAAGTGACCCCATTCAAAACATGTTCATTCTGCAGACACTCAAAGGGAATTGTGTCTTTAACATGAACACACTGAATCATATAAGTCATTTTCTGCCAAATGCCTTTCACCATCATGAACAAGACACACACAGGACAAACACTGCAAACAAGATTGGTGCCAACAAGCTGATGATATCCTTCAACATAGGAGAAGCCACAGAAGAAGGATCCCAATCTGTGGAGGAAGAGAAGTGAACGGTAGATTCTGCCTTTCTAAACGTATCTATCTGTCCCTCTAAGTCCTTAGAGTGGTCAGGAATTTAGGTCTCATTAGGTACTGTATACAGCTATCCCTGCCCTGCATAAACCATGTCCAGGCCCATACTATTCTGTAACTCAACTTTACACATGCTGTTGACATCCAAACCTAACAATTCCAGTGATGTGATTGTAGCACGGGCCAATTTCTCTATGTCCTCAGCTTTAATCCAACTATCATTAAGAGAAAAACAACTACGATGGGAAAGCTAGAAAGCATCACCTTAGTACTTACGGTAAATGACAAAGCACTGGAATCAATGGAATGTGCACAGTGCCTGAGCGGGCGTTGACTATGGTCAGAAGGTCGGCCTCGGCGACGTAGGTCTGTAACAGACTCCTGAGAGGAGTAAACCAGGAAGCACAAACCCCAGAAAACATGTTCCTGTCCAATATCCAGGCATCATAGCATTAGCTCTTGTTCCACATATAAAGCAGGTGTTGTTTGGAATACCCAGATTGATAACATCTGTTGCAATGAATTTACTATTGCACACACTTCTACCAAGAGAAACACGTGCCTGTGATGGGGAACTCCCCAGCCGGTCCACGGGTCAGTTAGGGAACGTCGGATCCAGCGTTGGTAGGCGACTTCGTATTTGTAAAGAGCCAGAACAGACCCTCACTACCTCTTGTATTCAGATCTTTAGTCTCAAGCAATACCTGGTAAGAACCTTCCTACTTTGTAAGGTGACTAAGAGTGGTATGGACAACATAGCTGCCAATCAATGGTCAACAATCTAGCAACTTCTTGACACACTCTCGCTGTGAATCGTGTTCCTTGACTGGAGACCAGCTGATTCGGTAATCCCCATCTTGGAAGGATTTCTCTGACCAAGATCTTTACTGTGTGGTTTGCATTTCCTTTCTTCGAGGGATCGGCTTCCACCCATCTCAAAAACCAGTTAACAATGATCAATGGCCACTTGCATAGGTAACTGGAGTACTTCCATAAAGCCTTCACTTCTGATCCGTTTTTAAAAGGAGTTCCTAGTGCAGTCATGAACCCTCTGTTCTTCCAGATCTTTCCAATGTTGTGTATTGTCATGAACCCTCTGTTCTTCCAGATCTTTCCGATGTCGTGTGTTGTCATGAACCTCTGTTCTTCCAGATCTGTGTGAAGTCGTGTGTTGTCATGAACCCTCTGTTCTTCCAGGTATTTCCAATGTCGTGTGTTGTCATGAACCCTCTGTTCTTCCAGATATTTCCGATGTCGTGTGTTGTCATGAACCCTCTGTTCTTCCAGATCTTTCCGATGTCGTGTGTTGTCATGAACCCTCTGTTCTTCCAGATCTTTCCGATGTCGTGTGTTGTCATGTGTTACACCCACCCACATATTGGTTTCAACTTTTAAATTGTCAGTGGACCAATAGAGATGGATTAAGGTTTGTTCTGTGTTAAGTTTGTCTACCACCCAACGCCTGTTGCAGTCATCTTACTGGTGTATTGTGGGCGTATTACTTCAGCTTTCAGTGATGGTAACACAGTTGTTGTCAGCCTGGGTGGCCACCAAGAACTAAATGTCAATGTTGTTTACCAGCAGATTAGTATAAATGGCATCAGAATAATGCCAGGAAGGATGGGACGCAAGAGGGGTCTTCTGGTTTCCCTTTGCCACACCCAACAGCTGTTGCTGTTGTTCAGTGGAGACTCTTGAATCGTCACACCACGATGACATCATCAGAACTGGTGCCTCTGTTGTTTTCTCCTGATTTGTAGGTTGTCTTTGTTTTCACAGTATTTACAGGTTGTTTTCATCGCTGCAGGAGAGACAGAAGAATCATTGGATGAACCATGCTAATCACGCTAGAACGTCAGCAGTCACTCCAAAGGTGTTGTCCGCATCTTCTTTCACCACAGAGGCCTCAGACAATGATATGCAGGCTCATTATCATCAGCATCTCCATCCTTATCATCCAGGCTCATTATCATCAGCATCTCCATCCTTATCATCCAGGCTCATTATCATCAGCATCTCCATCCTTATCATCCAGGCTCATTATCATCAGCATCACCATCCTTATCATCCAGGCACAGTATCATCAGCATCACCATCCTTATCATCCAGGCTCATTATCATCAGCATCACCATCCTTATCATCCAGGCACAGTATCATCAGCATCACCATCCTTATCATCCAGGCACAGTATCATCAGCATCACCATCCTTATCATCCGATGGGTGGCCTGGAAGCTCCTCCCATGTTGGGTCCCACAGTGATACACTCTCAGCAGTCTTCCTCCCATGTTGGGTCCCACAGTGATACACTCTCAGCAGTCTTCCTCCCGTGTTGGGTCCCACAGTGATACACTCTCAGCAGTCTTCCTCCCGTGTTGGGTCCCACAGTGATACACTCTCAGCAGTCTTCCTCAGTTCTGTGTGCGGATACATGGATGTGACCTAAGGACACACCGCCTCCAGTTATTGTTTATTTTTCTTCTGACTTCCTTGTTCCTCTTTTTCTGTTTCGGTTCAGCCAGAGCTCTCGTGCTTTTCTCTCAACTTTTGTTCTTATGACCTCTTTTTCTGAGTACAGCCAGAACTGACAAAGACCAACATGTTTTGTAAGAACAGTTTGACAATTTCTTTATTTTTCCCACTGATAATTAAAAAAATCATATTTTCCATAGATATGTAATAATTTTTTATGTCCTACCAACATTTATCCAATTGAAATGTTTTCTTTAAGTCGTCAGACAGAGAATTGATCAGCTACTGCCTCTCTAGTGCTACTGCCTCTAGTAGGCTTTGATGCTACTATCTCTTGTAGGCTTTGATGCTACTGTCTCTATAGGCTTTGGTGCTACTATCTATAGTAGGTTTTGATGCTGTTCTCTCTAGTATGATCTGTAAGAGATTTAGTGAGGAAGCTGTAAGTTATCTCTTGTAGGCTTTGATTCTACTGTCTCTAGTAGGCTTTGATGCTACTATCTCTTGTAGGTTTTGATGCTTCTGCCTCTAGTAGGCTTTGATGCTACTATCTCTTGTAGGCTTTGATGCTACTGCCTCTAGTTGGCTTTGATGCTATTATCTCTTGTAGGCTTTGATGCTACTGTCTCTATAGGCTTTGGTGCTACTATCTATAGTAGGCTTTGATGCTATTCTCTCTAGTATGATCTGTAAGAGATTCTGTGAGGAAGCTGTAAGTTTAATAGTGCAGTTAAGAATAGTATCAGCTTGTCTTTTCACGCCGTTGGATACTGACTCACTGCATGTACTATATTTGTTCTTAACTGATCATCCACTTCAGTTCTCGTTGGTGTGAGATGGCAGTTGACTTACCGGATGTCTTGTCAGACATAGAACACCAGAGGATATCAGAAGGAGGTGGGAATGGTGGATTGCTGGCTGCCCTGGAATTGGATTTGTGCACAACCGACAGTCTCTGTTTTTTGTTTGTCTTGGCTCCAGACTTAGCTGACAACACGTGGAGTGTTTTCAATCCAAATCAACCACCCTGTTTGCAGTGCCAGCTCTTAAATCTACATATTTGTAACCATTAGGCTAATAGTTGTTCTTATAGATTTGTACAAGTTAAAGAATAAATCAGGGTTAGAGACTTCTTTGAAATGTATTCAACAGTCATAGTGCATGTCTCCAGATGTTACGATCATAGCTCTCGCAAGTGTTAGTTACTCTCTCTCTGCTGATTCCCACCATCTAACAGTTGACCTTGGGGTAGCTGGTGTTATGAAGCAACATACCAGTATGGTCGGTGTAGCGCTTATCAGTTTCTGTGGAGACGGAGGAACAGATATTGGTACGCCTAAACACAAAATGCCAAGCCCCAAGAAATAGTCATAGTTATATCATGCATATACACTGCTCAAAAAAAGAAGGGAACACCTAAATCACACGAAGGTTCTTGATGAAGGAAATATATTAAAGATCAAAGTCTTTACGGTACATTGTCTAATTCGTTGAGAACAAAATGACGTAACAACGATCGTTGGAAACCAAAATCACCAACTGATTGAGGGCTGGATTCAAACTCGTACCAAAAATGAGAGTAAACCAATGAAATCACAGGCTGTTCCAACTTGCATGATTTTCATTAAGACAACTCAGTACTCTGTATGGCCCCCATTTGCCTGTATGCACTACCCACAATGTCCGGGCATGCTCCTGATGAGATGCCAGATGATGTCCTGGAGGATCTCCTCCCAGACCTCGGTCATGACATCACTAAGCTCCTGGACAGTAGCTCCGCTACTTGGCGGGATCGGACTCACCGATACATAACGGCAAAGAGGTTCTCATTTGGATTCAGGTCTGGGGAACATGAGGGCCAGTCAATGGCATCAATGCCTTTACCCAGGTGCTGTCACCCAGGTGCTGTCACCCAGGTGCTGTCACCCAGGTGCTGCCTACACCCTCTGGCCACATGAGGCCAGGCATTGTCCTGCATCAGGAGGAACCCGGGGCCCACCGCATAAGCGTACGTTGTGACGATGGGTCAGAGGATTTCATTCCGGTACCTAACAGCAGTCAGGGTTGGCTAGCATATGGAGGTGTGTGCGACCCTCCAAGGATATGCCTCCCCAGACTATCACTGATTCCAAACTGTTACACCCAGTTCCTACACCCATTGAATAAGGATTGAGGGGTGTCAGGCGTTTACTGCCTGCTTCAGGTCCTGCCACTTTGTCAGGACTTTGACTTGGCCAATCCGAAACACAAATATTCTTTCTCCTGAGCCTTTTTTTGGTAGATTTGCTTGAATGCTTTGGGTCGTTGCCTTGATGGAAGACCCATTTTCAGCTCAGGTTTAGATCCCTGACAAATGGCCTGACATTTTGTTCACCTGGTCTAGTTCAGAATTAATTGTTTCCGTGATGATGTACAGTTGACCAGGTCCAGAGGAGGAAAAGCAGCCCCAGATCTTGACACACCCACCACCAATAATTACTTTTGGGATCAGGTTCTCTTGGTAGTCGGCAGTGTTGGGTTTTTGCCAAAAAGTGGTTTTAATTGTGACTAAAAATGTCAGAGACTCAGCTGTCCTGAGAATGGACTTGCAGAAACCCTCAGGGAAACCCTCAATGACATTTTTTTGAGATGGTTATATTGTTTTCCCCAAACTGGTGTGCTCAAACCAGCCAGGCAGCCGTGCCAATGAATCCAATGCCCTCTCTCTCTCATGGACACTTGTTTTTGTTTATTATTGCCCACACCGGTTTTCCCTCATCACTGAACTTATTTAAATTTCTGCTTCCCCATTGTATCCTGTCAGTCTTTGTTTTGGTTTAACCCATATGTAATGTTATTTTGTTGGTTCCTGTCCTGTCACAAAGTTTTGGTTTTGTCGTGGTTTTGTTTCTTTATTAAATGTCATCCTTTCTCCCTGCGTCTGTGTCCTGTATTATCCTTCAACATTACACACCTAGAAGAGGTCCTCTAAGATCTCCTTTCCTCTCTGCATGGTGTGTTTTACATTCACTTGTATAGGTAACAAAAAACTGACCAGCTTTCTAGTCTCCATCTCTGTCAGAGTCCTGCCCGAAACGGAACCCCCTAAAAATCCCTTCTTTGACTGATTCATTTGGGACCCAATTATTTACCTGATTCTACTAACCTACTTGATTAATCCAATGCAAACTGAGGTTCGCTTATTTTTTTCACATGCATGAATTCCTGCTTAATTTTGTTTTTCTTCTACACACTTGATTTTCCTAGCCACTGAAATTCAACACCACTGTTGTTTGCTCCTTGGAGATGAAGGCTGGTTGTTTTTGTAAAAGCACTGTGTGACAGCTGCTGATGTAAAAAGGGCTTTATAAAATACATTTGATTTATTGATTGACTGAAAACAAGCATATGGAATTGGTAACTATAAACATTTCATGTCAGATACAAAAGATCAGCTCTGATAAAATCATGATTTTCTTGGGGAACATTAAAAAAAAATCTGTAGTCGCACATACTTTTGTGCAGCACGGAATATATTAAAATATGTACTTTCCCTAAAAGCACAATTTTCGTTGCTTTTGTACATAGAATGGGATGTTCACGCTGACGATTGTTCAGAAACTGCGTGGAGTTTCAGTCCTGGATGATTCTGTTGTTGCTTTTAGCCCTGCATTTAGCAGGCACAGGCCAATCGTTTGTGTTGTCTCTTCGAACTATGACAATAAAGGGGAATTCCCATTTTCTGCCCATGCATTCTCATTTCTGAAGCCGACTAGTGGTGTGTGGTGTGTGTGTTTGCCAAGCCTGCACAATATTTTAAATTGAAACACTTGAAAAAGGCAACATGTTTGAACGATGTTTTATATTTCAGAGAAGTTCAATACGGTGTGCACTATTACAGTTGAAACAGTAAGCACTCATGTACTATTCTTCACAGGTTTGGATTTGAAGTCAAACAATTACTATGAGGTTAAAGGGTTTTAAGCATGTTTTATTTGCTTTAAAGCCTAATTTTTCACTGTCAAAGATTTCAATTAAGCCTACTAATTCAAATATTCTCAATAGTTCAAAGAACTTCAATATTTCAAAGAACCTTGCCAAGATCTCATATATGGTTCTACCATGAGAAGGGATACCCAACATAATAATGAAGGGGAAATAGGATTTACAAAAAATCGATCCACTGATACTTCAGAATATTAAAAAGTATAATCCAGTCCATGTAATTAGGGATTTAGTTTATAGTTTATAGCTGTCATTGGCTTACCGATGGTGAATGGAAAATATGGTTTTGGTTCAGGGAACAGATGGCTGCTCTGAATTAGATATCAACATATGCCTTTTTCCGTGATCATGAAACAGTTGAAGGATTTCAGAAATGTAAAGTCTGTTGGATTCATGTTTAGTATAGACGTTGAAGAAGATGAAATGCTGAACATCTATTACTAATTGAAAATTCTAGTTTTTAAAACAATAAATGATCAGAAATGTATTCTTTAGCTCAGCTAAAATCTACGTTTGAAATATTTTTTAACAGTTTCTTTGAAATATTTTGCTTTTCAAATAAGTTGGAATCATTTAGGAACATTTAAATGTGATGTTTTAATAAAATACATTCAGCCTAACTTTATTATGTCTAGGAAAATAATAATATGATTTACGTAAAAATAAACGGCCTTAAATCACAGCTTTTTTATTAAACTTCTCATCAAACAATTACTAAGGATCTCGTTGTAAATGGGAACGTCTTCTTAGTCAATAAACATTATTGGACACTAAGCATAATGGAGTGCTGAACCAGTGAACTCCTGGGTTGAGTATTGTTTGTCTGTTAAAATCATCGTGTGCAAGAAAGAAATCTGATTTTTACAGGAAATGAAACTATCTTAATTTATTTTTATGGAAAATGTAAACGCGTATGTTAGGGCCGCTCTCTCTGGTACACTGTTTACTGCAGCACGTGTTCAATACTGGCGGCCTGCTCTTTCAGCAAAAACGTTATATCTTCGCCCACTCTCTTGTCAGATAAAGTACACTTTCGCCCAATTTCTTGTGTCGTTCAAAAAAATTCACAAGACATCATTTAGTGTTTGGACAACACAAAAGTTTCTCCTTCATATTTTATTTTCTATGAATATGAGTATTTATTTCAATGTTTCCTATTTCTGTTTTTTAAAGAAACGTTCACTAATACTGCCCAGATAAATTGCTTTAAACAATTCTGTCAGGTGTACTATATGTTTTGAATGGTATTGTGTATATGTGGACATAAAAAATCTGGAAAAAAGGGTTTTGAATGTACATGGTACATCAGGAAAATGTCGATGTACATGTTAGCATTGCTATAATGCGCGATCGGAATTATAGATTAATAGATCAGGGACTACATTTTTGGGGGGTCAATTTGAGACCCGGAGCTATTCATAAAAGAACCGTGGCTATAGCCTTGGACGCACAGGCCTAAAGACGCTACTGAGCTTCACAGGTAAATCATTGTCTGTTGAAAGCACTGTGTGTGTGT
>JACXGJ010010330.1:11146-22255 GCA_016801105.1 Esox niger | reverse complement strand
GGTTCACCCACTGTCTGTAGTCCACTGCCTTAGTAACTAGCTGAGGGTTCACCCACTGTCTGTAGTCCACTGCCTTAGTAACTAGCTGATGGTTCACCCACTGTCTGTAGTCCACTGCCTTAGTAACTAGCTGAGGGTTCACCCACTGTCTGTAGTCCACTGCCTTAGTAACTAGCTGATGGTTCACCCACTGTCTGTAGTCCACTGCCTTAGTAACTAGCTGATGGTTCACCCACTGTCTGTAGTTCACTGCCTTAGTAACTAGCCCTTTTTGCATCAGCAGTTTGTCACAAAGTGCGTTTACAAAACACCCGGCCTGAACATGGCTTCTAAACTAATACTAAGACAGTGAACTACAGACAGCTACTAATACTAAGACAGTGAACTACAGACAGCTACTAATCCTAAAACAGTGAACTACAGACAATTACTAATACCAAGACAGTGAACTACAGACAATTACTAATACCAAGACAGTAAACTACAGACAGAGTTAGTAATACTAAGACAGTGAACTACAGACAATTACTAATACCAAGACAGTAAACTACAGACAGTTACTAATACTAAAACAGTGAACTACAAACAGAATTACTTATACTAAGACACTGAACTACAGACAGTTACTGATACTAAGACTGGTAAACTACAGACAGTTACAGTGTTTGTAAAACTTAGTTTTCAAATAAACCTCCACTCCCAGGTTTGTTGACGGCAGGCTTGGCATAGTTTTACTATTTAACTGGATAGAACAAATTTCCTGAACGTGTTTAGTTCATACCTATGTATCAGAAAAGAAGCAAAGATGGAGGAAAAACACTTTATTCTTTAAGTTTTGCTTTATTCATAAGATTGAATCAATAAAGCCGCTACAACTTCTCTTCTTAAATGCTGTTCTAAAAAAAGGGATGTTTTGGCGTGCCTTCCTATAGGCTATGGTGAAAATCTAATTAAACAAGCATGGCCAACAGTCTGCGATTTATTGGAACTGAAAAAGGTCTGATATCAATAACTGAGGATCAGGTTCGTCTCCTGAACGTGAAAGGAATCGCAGCAGCCTACGCTGATTAAAACAAGATGGAGGATGAGAACTTTTGCAACATCTAGGGGTTGATATGCCACGCCACCTCTTTTCGTTCAGTTTAGAATGAGCCTTTTCCCGTCACAAAAGCACTAATTCTACCTCATCCACACTTTTATATTATGGCAGACGATTGTGACAGGAGCCACATATCACTTCAGAAAACCCATCATTCAGTGTTACTGATCCTATGATATCTTCTACAGCGAGTGTGCAGTCCGGTTCATTAAAAACGATTTACTTAGGAAAAGATTGCATCTGTTTCCCAAAGACTGGCATAGTTCACCACAAACGTGACATACATCCACAGATTTCAATGGGGTTTTATTTTTATTCGGCAATTCTTGCAGTGAAGGCATTATTCTTGTGATCACCTGTAGAAGCCCCTCCAAAGCAATGACTTTGATTGGGTTAACGTGTGTTGAAGCGCTTGCCCAAGCAATGAATTTTACCTGTTTTGAGACGTTAACTATAAAAACGTTTTTCCCAACCCAAAAATCCTATAGGTATTCCCCAAGCCTAGTGACATTCTAGACTAACAGACTGGCTTGTTATTGAAACCAAATCGTCTCTGTGTGCCTCATGTGAACTGATTATTTTAATCTTCTTCCTCATCGTCACTATCTCACACGCTATGCAGGGCAAGCAGTGACAAGGTGTGTGTGTGTGAGTGTGTGTGCATACAGTATCTTTGTGTTTATGTGTGTATGTATGAGAATGCGTGTGTGTTACCTTCAGGTGGCCAGAGTGCATGGCAGAACGCTCAGCCATGGACAGGAAGTGAGGTAATGCTGTTCTCTCTAACAGGATGTAGACACACACCTTCCTCTTGAAGCCTGCCTCCAAAAGGTCTCTGAAAATATCCACGTCAGTAAACTGGTCCATCACCACTGCAATCACCTATACACACACACACACACACACACACACACACACACACACACACAGCCACACGTACATACAAACACACACACACATAGATGGGAGGGGGTTGTTCAAGATCTGGAACTAATCAATGACAACTAATCACTAACTAATTACGGACTGCGTAAGCGGAGCCGGCCAAGAAGAGCAAATGTCTCTTACTGAGTGGGTGAGTGAGTGAGTGACTGACAGACTGACTGACAGACTGACTGACTGACTGACTGACTACCTGCAGTTAAATAGCGTAGTGGTCATTGTTTTCTAAAGCAACAAAGCAGCCATGGCGTGATTAGCGTCGCTGTTTTTATTAGTATATCTATTAGCTAGCCACCGACAGTAAACTCTTTCTAATTTAAAGCGTTGAATGTAGTGTAGCGACCCTGTTGAACCTGGTTGGTTTGGATGCTAATAGTGGTTAAAGACAGTCTGTCACTAAGGGGACCCTGGTTCGATTCCGGGGAGGGCAACATCTTTCAACCGTTTTAATCGCAGGCCAGACGAACTAGGCTAGCCTGGTTCCTTTTCATGTTTCTAAAGCATTTCAAACCATACTTCCTTCAGATGTACATACTATGACAGATTATATTGAAACAGACTGTCATGGCTTCAGCTGAAACATGTAACCACGTTCATGGATAACTTTGCATTCCGTTACATAAATATAGAAATATAACATAAAGACCTGGTCACACGTTTCATAAACTTCAATGGATGTTCTATAAGCACACATTCAGCCTTGTGGTATGCACACATTAGGGCCTAATCAATTCATTTCAATTGACTGATTCATTAAAACTCAGTACATTTTTGTATGTTGCATTTATATCTTTGTTCAGTGTATATGTGATGGGATCAGCTGAAAATATGTTGACCTCAAAATAGGGTAACCAGCCAAATAGGTTTGAGGATTGTAATTGCTGGGTATTCAGTACTAAGTTGTAAGGCAGAGCTGCAATTCAATTTAATCGATGACGTAGCTTATATCCCTGCTTCAGGTTTATTGAAAATCAAACATATAAATCCTGCATATATAGGATACAACTTTATTAGTCTGTTTTTAACTCAGGATGTTGTATTAGCAGAAGTCTATACACAATAAACCTGGGCAATTTCAATTTTGAAAATATACTGTCATATTTGTAATCATCTTTAAACAGACTAGTTATTAAGAACACGCTGTCTTTTTTACAATAACGCACTCCACATCCGATGAAATAATGCATTCTTACTAGGTGGTTACAGACGATTGTAAAGTGTCGTACAGTTGTAACCGCTGATTAAAATTCAACATAGGGCCGTTACAGACAGTTATAATGTATGGTTATTTGAACCCCCAGTCTATTCAGCTCCAGTGGGCATTGCAGGTAGACTCGGTGAGTTCTGACTGTTACGTTTTATCTATGATTTATAATCAGGTTGCACTTTTGTGTTCTGCTGCAACCTTCACGTCGTTCTGTACTTTGACCCTTTTGTCTGATAACCTTGTTGTTTTACTATCCTGGCATGGGTTTTTGGTCCTAGGAGAAGTTAAATAAGCAGTCTAAACACGTCTACTTTGAGGCTGATGATACAGTACGAGCTTAATATTGACATACTGAATAGCATTTATAATGGTGACGAAGCTTTACGTTTAAGACTTTATATCAAGGGCAGTACAGTAAACACCTCCCCTTCAACACCACTTAGATTTGGTCAGGACCTAAAGTCTGTGAATCACCAGACACTGGGCTTGACAACCCTGGTGTGTTTCCATCAATACACCTGTCCTACCTTCTGCGCCTGCCCGATGCTTTTCCTAACCACCTCTTTGATGTGCGTGATGCCATCCAGCGGGGGCTGCGCGTACACGCTGACGCGTGTTACCCCTCTGTAGGCACCGCTGTCTGGCCAGCCCAGGTCCAGCCGCGGGAGAGAGAAGTCCGACAAGTCTGGCCAGTACTGCAGAGACAGCGGGAGGTCATCACTGTCTGAGTCTCCCTGTAGGAGCTCTGCTCCCGGCTCGTACACCTGCACCGCCCCGGTAAGGCTGTCCACCTCCTGGTCAGATAGGAAGCACCGCAGGCCAGAGACTTGCAGGAATTTTGTGAAAGCCTCGCGCCCATCCCGGAGAAGCGTCTCGAGTGCGAGTCGCTGCTCCTCCGAATAAAGGAACTCGGGTTTGGACTCGTGCGTCCGTAGGTTCACGTTATTCTCATCCAAACACTTTATCTGAGATAACGCCATGACGACTGGAGACTCGCTGGAAATAATTCAATAAATAACTAAAGAGAGCGCAAGTCACACAGATAACATTCCACTATAGCCAGTGAGCACAGGAAGAGTAGCTACTTTTTTAGGCAGTATGGCTAATGCGGATCCTAAATACCTTTATTGAAAAATAAAATACACATCCGTCAACTTTCTTAGGAGATAAAAGCGTCGGGGAGGCGTGGAGCTTTCCATCGTCTTAAAGTCAGACCAACTCACGCGCCGCTGCCCTGCGGCTGGTGGTTCTGTTACTTGCATCCACGTGTACAGTATACTCCATTTGTCCGGGATAATTCCTGATACCAGTCGATTATTATCGTCCACCCGTTTTCTCGTCCGTTTCTTCCAGGAGTTCAGTGACACTAGGACGCACACGCGAGGTACCCCCGCCACTGGAATATCGGACAGGTGTGAAAAACAGACACGCCCGCTCAGTCACGTGCCCCTATCCATTCCAATCCAGTATGTCTCCGAGGCAGCAATGACAGTTTTTGTGTCCACACAGACCCGCCCAAAAGAATAAAGGTTAGCTATGCAGAAAGAAATGTAATTTTCAAACCCTCGGTACTAAATATATTTATCATTATGTATGTGGTAGGTCTTTGTCCTGTTCCCTCGCAGTCCTCTTCCAATTGCATGCATTTTGCTAGAACATTTACAGTTGCCCGATAAATAAATACTCCTTGGTTAAGCATCTGTTCCCGCATGAAAACCAAAATAAAAACCTTAATCCTGTGCACTTACTGTATGTTCTCTTTACAAGAATGTTGCTCTCATATATTCCTATATCCATTACCATGAAAAGCGGGCGCCTGTCACGTGAAATGTAATGAAATGCTATCTGTAAGAGAAATTATCACAGAATGCGTTTTCCATATGTTCCATTGTTGTGGTTAACGAGATCAGACTTCGGGTTGACGGGCAACAGGTCGGACTTGTTCTCTTCTGTTTGGTCGAGACAATGTCACCGTTTCAACCTGTTGTTTAACTACGAACCTAAGTGAAATTATAATGATTTTGCATCTAATACAAAATAATGATCACTTAAAAATATACAATAACTAATCACCGGTTCTATAACTCTAGCCGATGAAGATAATTAAGTCAGATGCAAACAAAACGATCCAAAATTCGAGTTCTGGGTTAATACAAAGGTTACCTATTTCCACGTTGATGATGAAGTCAGTGGAGTATGGTGGGAAATACCACGTTAAAACCTCAGAATGACAGGACTGAGACCACAGAGTGACATGGGAGGGAGACCTCAGAGATTTATGGGACATTGACCACAGAGACATGGGCTGGCTTCTGGCTCTTTTGCAGAATAACGAAGGACCCAAGTCAGGGGGAGAAGCGTTCCTTGTTGTTTATTCATAAAATATAGTACATGTCTGTCTTAGATGTCCAGCTTTCTTTCCATCTCTTTTTGTGGTCTTTCCAGATTTCTCTGTGCTTCTCCAAATATCTCTGTCTTAAACAGCATATTTATACTTGACTAATCCTTCAGCACATCCCTTTCACTATCTGTCTGTCTTCCAATCATAACCGTGTATTCTACATCTTAACCCTGTAGGGCCTGGTGTGGTGTCCCCTCTTGGTATCTTCACTATCTGTCTGTCTTCCAATCATAACCGTGTATTCTACATCTTAACCCTGTAGGGCCTGGTGTGGTGTCCCCTCTTGGTATCTTCACTATCTGTCTGTCTTCCAATCATAACCGTGTATTCTACATCTTAACCCTGTAGGGCCTGGTGTAGTGTCCCCTCTTGGTATCTTGGCTCCACACACGGACACGTATCAGGTTGTATGGAGCCCTCTTCACATGCTTGTGATACGGTACCTCATATAGGACAAGATAACAAAGTACCACTCCTGGTACCAAAAAAACATCCTCAGAGTGACATGGGAGTGAGATCTCAGTGAAATGGGAGTGAATCCTTAGAGTGACAAGGGAGTGAAACCTCAGAATGACATGGGAGTGAGATCTCAGTGAAATGGGAGTGAATCCTTAGAGTGACAAGGGAGTGAAACCTCAGAATGACATGGGAGTGAAACCTCAGAATGACATGGGAGTGAAACCTCAGAATGACATGGGAGTGAAACCTCAGAATGACATGGGAGTGAGATCTCAGTGACATGGGAGTGAAACCTCAGAGTGACATGGGAGTGAAACCTCAGAGTGACATGGGAGTGAGACCTCAGAGTGACATGGGAGTGAAACCTCAGAATGACATGGGAGTGAAACCTCAGAATGACATGGGAGTGAAACCTCAGAATGACATGGGAGAAGAGGTAACAAGGAGAACAGACAACTCCATACTGAAGCCCAATCAGTATCATGAAGAGGTGGTGTTTGACTTCCTGTGTGCTGACAGCCACGTTGTGTGCAATTGGATGCTGTTGTTTCTGCTCTGGAATTTTCCTCTGTTGAATTCTGAGCTGTGGGCCCTGGTCCTCAAACATCACATCCTAACGCCATGTCTGGAGCCTCGCATTCCTCACATTTACACACGCGGGAATACACGGCACGCGCACACACACTCCCATTTGTATTTCGGACAGCAGAAAACATCTCTCCTCACACTCAAATATCTTTAATGAAATCGTTTGTCTTTACAGGTATGATGAAGATATTTTTATCACATGATGGACTGTCATGGTGACAGTCATGTTCTAAATCAAGTCTAAATACAAATCCATTAATATGATGTTTATATGGTCGGTAGAACAACAAAGAAAACTAAGTAGCGGTTGAAAGTTATAATAAACATCTTAATATACAGGCAGAGCATTAGACCTAGACCTAACACACACACACACACACACACACACACACACACACAAAAACAAACACACACTCAAGCCAGCCCTCTAGAGGAGTGTGTAGTGTCAGTCCCGTCAGATATTCCCTGTTCCAGAATGTCTGTCTCACTGTCTTTTCAATGTAGAAAGGACTCATTTAATGCCAGTCCCATTAAAATTCAACTGGACTTTGTTTTCAGTCATTCACTGTGTGTGTGTCAGAGCTTCACAGTGTCTAGGTTGAGAAGTGCAGTATTAGTAGTCACTTTCTTCAGTCGCCGGTCAGTTGTAGGGGTGGGTCCAATCACATGTTTGGCAGGTTAGTGGGAGAGGGGGTGGGGCCATTTGTATGTCTGGCAAGTCATGGGAGAGGGGGTGGGCCCAGATGTATGTTTAGCAGGGCAGTGGGAGAGGGGGTGTGGCCAGATGTATGTTTAGCAGGTCAGTGAGAGAGGGGGTGGGCCCAGATGTATGTTTAGCAGGGCAGTGGGAGAGGGGGTGTGGCCAGATGTATGTTTAGCAGGTCAGTGAGAGAGGGGGTGGGCCCAGATGTATGTTTGGCAGGTCAGTGGGAGAGGGGGTGGGGCCAGTTATTTGCATGGCAGGTCGGTGGGAGAGGGGGTGGGGCCAGTCTTTTGCATGGCAAATCAGTGTCACATGGGCTGGACATACTCTGGAGGGAAAAATCCGACACGTCCATGGCAACGGCCGGTCCAACGCAGCGAATCGGAGCAGTCTAGTAGGTCAATGAAATCCCCTCTGAGGAAACGTAACTGTGACGGGTGGTTTGGGGTGAAGTCGTACACAGCCTTAGCGTGAAGAGGTCGCTGTGGATGTACAGAAGAGGAAACCGTTAGGTCAACGACAGAACTTTGATGCCATACAATACGAGCAGGTTGTTGACCGAGTGTCGTCCATCCACTTCTGACAATATTATAAGAAAAGCTATGGTAACGTTTGCCAGGTGTCACTTTACTGTCATTTAAAAAACAAAAACATCTGATATAACATTCTGTAGCTAACTAGCTAACGAGAAATGTCTCTCCAGACAAGTTATGCAAATCAGAATCCCTAGTTGTTGTTCTAACTTACACTGGTGAGTATTACTAATTATCTGCTTGTTAACAGATGGAAACATCAGTATACTTAACAGCGCACTCTTTCGGTTACAGGTGTAACTCCTGTTCTACGAAGGAAGTGTCAATGCAATCAACAATACTTATTTACAACAACGTATGTGCCACAGACCGGCACCGGTCCACAGATCTTAGTCTCCAGACAGCATGGTTTAGTGGTTTTTTACACTAGTCTTTAAAGAAAGTCTCAGACGTGACACAGAGCATTTTCAAATCTTGATGAAAACACTCACATCACCGTGACGGGTGGAATGTTCCAGGAATTCTGACGCCGCTGAGATAAAATATTTGAATTGCACATGGCATGGTTATCTGCAGAACCAGCCATACATCCAAAACTTTGCTGTTACTCTTTTCCCGTTTTAGGGAAGTCTGTTGTATCATGAACAGGGCCCTCTGTTCAGGCTGTGGTGCCATTTGAAGGGCAAGCATAACAAAATGAGCCATTTGTGTTGTTTAAGGGGCATGCCTAACAAAATGAGCCATTTGTGTTGTTTAAGGGGAAAGCATAACAAAATGAGCCATTTGTGTTGTTTGAGGGGCAAGCATAACAAAATGAGCCATTTGTGTTGTTTGAGGGGCAAGCCTAACAAAATGAGCCATTTGTGTTGTTTAAGGGGAAAGCATAACAAAATGAGCCATTTGTGTTGTTTAAGGGGAAAGCATAACAAAATGAGCCATTTGTGTTGTTTGAGGGGCAAGCATAACAAAATGAGCCATTTGTGTTGTTTGAGGGGCAAGCATAACAAAATGAGCCATTTGTGTTGTTTGAGGGGCAAACATAATGAGAGGAGTCATTTGCATTATTTTGTCACACCTGTAAGAACCTTTAGAACAGACCAGTCAGATTAGACCAGGCCACGGCCTCTAGGGACAGCGTGACTCGGAATGTGTTGATAAAGCTTTGCAAAGCAGACTCTTAGACAGATCTAGGGCTGGTGTATTATGAATCTTCAGGCAGGTGCCCCATCCGTACAACCTAGTTGCATTGTATATTCTTTACTTAAGGTTGCTATCGACAGAGTCTGTGCTAGATGGATGTGCAATGTGATGTTGAGGTCATGTGGTTCTCTGTGCTCACGGCTACTGGTTGGGGGGATGAAGTCATACTGAGCTAGCTAATGTCATGTGACTAGGTAGGATGGACTCAGGGCTGGGTTATGTCATGTGACTAGATGGTGTCATTTGACAGTTGGGTATTTTGTAAATATTATGTAGAGTTCCAGCTGGCGAGGAGGTTATTTAAGGCATTACATGGTTAGTTCGCCCGAACTGTGTACATTTTAGCAGTCCTGGTACTAAGATTAGCATTGTTAACAAAAGTGACTTCATTGTATTTTACAAGACATTTCAGACACTTTGGGATGATATGGACAGAACGCACGATAGATAATAATAATGTAGAGAGTGCTGAGAAAGAAAGTAAGAGAGTCACACACAAAGAGACAGAGAAATAGCAGGAGAAACAATGTAGAGAGAGTGACCTTGGCCACGTTTCCTGGGTCTTGTAGGAAAACTGTCCTCTCTTTAGCGATGCTGTTCCTGTAGTAGAACTCCACCAGCTGGTTGAGAGAGGAGAACACCTCGTCCCAGATGAAGTACTGCCCCCCTCTGTCCTGGAGCACTTTGAAGTGCTGCACATGGTCCCCGTAACTAGGGGAGAGAAGGAGACGTCTGCTGTTGAGTGAAAGGTCATCACCCATGGAAATCATCTACCCAGAGCTACCCTGTCAGCGAGCACACACCTCCACTGTGATGTCATCAGTAGTGACATCATCCAGGTGTGTGTACTCGTGCACTATGACCTCGCTTGTCAAGGGTGTGTTGTCGTGGACTCAAGAGAAGTCCACAGCAGAAATCTTACCTATTACAACATTATTTTAAGGAACACTTACCTACTCCATCATCATATTAAGGAACCTTTACCTATTCCAACATTATTTTAAGGAACACTTACCTACTCCATCATCATATTAAGGAACCTTTACCTATTCCAACATTATTTTAAGGAACACTTACCTACTCCATCATCATATTAAGGAACCTTTACCTATTCCAACATTATTTTAAGGAACCCTCACCACAGTCCAACATTATTTAAAGAGACCCTCATCTACTCCAGCGTTATTTAAAGGGACCCTTACCTAATCCAACATTATTTAAAGGGACCCTTACCTACTCCAACATTATTTAAAGGGACCCTTACCTACTCCAGCAGCATTGTGGGTCACTTACCTACTCTAACAAAAAACAGGCATTTGTCTCCACATGAAAGAATTGAAACAGATGTTGACAAATGTGACCTTGTCCTGATGAGATTTAAATAAGTATAAAATCATTGAAACACAGTAGGCCTATGTGGACCTAACGACCTCCTATGGTTGAAATTAATAGTGGAATTATGCACTATGTTTTGTGTGGAGCCACGATTTGCAGCAAGAATTCACAGGAATAATGACTATTTCAAGAAATTGTTACATGGCATTTCAGAAACATCAGAGAAGTATGCCCATATCCTGTTTGAAGGGGGAAGTGGAAGCTAGGTTGAAGATGACTATCTGTAGCCTGGAAATAGATGTTTCTCTTTGAGGACTCTACAGAAGAGGACCTAGATCTAACCTCACCCTAACCCTCTAAGATGACCTAACTCTAACCTCACCCTAAACCTCTTGGAGGACCTAGCTCTAACCTCACCCTAAACCTCTAGGATGACCTAGCTCTAACCTCACCCTAACCCTCTAAGAGGACCTAGCTCTAACCTCACCCTAACCCTCTAAGAGGACCTAACTCTAACCTCACCCTAACCCTCTAAGAGGACCTAGCTCTAACCACACCCTAACCCTCTAGGAGGACCTAGCTCTAACCTCACCCTAACCCTCTAGGAGGACCTAGCTCTAACCTCACCCTAACCCTCTAAGA
>JACXGJ010010330.1:0-11046 GCA_016801105.1 Esox niger | reverse complement strand
GCTCTAACCTCACCCTAACCCTCTAGGAGGACCTAGCTCTAACCTCACCCTAACCCTCTAAGATGACTTAACTCTAACCTCACCCTAACCCTCTAGGATAACCTAACTCTAACCTCACCCTAACATACCTGGATACACCCTGTATAAAGGATTGTTTCATCAGTAACTGTACTTTATTATTTTCCAAATTCATTTAATTTAATGTATTTGGTATTTTCTTCAGTACATCCCCACACTATACTATCCTATCCCTGACCATGATGTACTGTAACTAGCCCCGCCCCACACCATACCATCCTATCACTGACCAGGACATACTGTAACTTGCCCCTCCCCACACATCCTATCCCTGACCATGATGTACTATAATTTTCCACGCCCCACACCATCCTATCCTATCCCTGACTATAATGTACTGTAACTAGCCCCGCCCAACACCATCCAATCCCTGAACATGATGTTCTGTAACTAGCCCCGCCCAACACCATCCTATTCCATCCCTGAGTGATGTAGTGAAACTAGCCCCGCCCCACACCGATAGTGTAACCTTAAAATGTTGTCTTTGAGAAGTGCTGTATGTTTTGTCATAGGGACTCTCTCCAAAGCACAAGTGAGGAAGCGATGGACATTACAGACACGGATTTAATGTTCTAGTCTGGAAGCATCTTCAAAGTGAGAGAGAGGAGGGGGAAAGGGCGAGAGAAGAAATGGTAATACTATCTGTGTTAATTTTGTCATGATGAAGTGATGTGTTATTATTATAGAAACACACATTAAAGAAACCGCTCTGACAGCATGAAAGCGCTGTAGGCCAGCAGCCGGAGCCGAACACACACAGACACACATACACACAAACACCAGTCAAACGCCTGGCTATCTCCATGCTTCTGTCCCAGTATATTCTAATTAAGGCCTAAAGCCAATCAGGAGAGGGTGCGGTTTCTTCAGATAAAGAGAATAGAAAACAGAGAGGACAGTGAGGGCAAAGAGAGAGGAGAGAATACAATACTAGATAGACTTATCTTGGTTTGCTAATCATTTCTTTAGCGTTTGAACTTACACTGGCAATTTCTAGACATACCACACAGGACTGTAGCCGCCAATCGCTGCACATTGGAACGAAACTGGTTACAGTTCTGACAGATTTGTCTTCACACTTCCAAAACCCCCGGGAGACTATCAAGAAAGCGGGACACGCTACTTGGAAGGTGGCGTCTCAAGCTATCGAAGTTGGCAAGTTCACACAACAAAATAATCTAGCGTCTCAAGTCTTCTTCGATATAACTCAGACAATGTTGGGTTACGTAAACAAGCCCACGGGTTATATTCACTACAAGCATCTCATGGGAGTAGTGAAATATGTAGCTATTTGCTAATTATTTGCTTTCCCCCACCGCGTGTAATGTAGCCTCGATGTCAACATCATGGTAGCAGTGAAAAAATAACCATGTGGTTACATGAACGCTAGTTACCATCACTTAACGCGCAAAACAATGCTGCAGCAAGCGGGAACACAAACATTTGAACTCTCCCGTCTAAGAGGCTGAAGTCACGTTGTTCCTCGACTGTATCGTTCTAGCCATGACCACACCGACCATCGATAACTTGCTGCCAATAACACCACCAGTCCTTGATATGTCTCTTTCTGTGCTTTATGAATTGCCTGCGGCCCAGGCTGAAGCTGGAAAAGTCATTCTACTTTTGTGACTGTGAAACTTTCAAAATAAGAACAGTATTAATAGAAGAATTGATGTGTGATTAGTGACCTTAAGTCTGGGTGCTTAACTCCTAGCTTACGTTGTCTAGGGCTTCCTGGTTCTCTGTTCTACATCATCATGAATTGCACCTACCTGGTGTCTAAAGACGTGAATCGGGGCTGAAAAAAAAAAAAAGTGGAACTACCAAGGACGAAAGTTGAATACCTCTGCCTTAAGTAGACGTAGAATGGTACAATATGATCTTCTTAAAGGTAGAGTTGTGTTTTTAGCGGGTTCGTTTTCATAATTTTCCACTTTTAATGCTACGGTATTACAGTGGCCGGACACCAAAATGAATACTTTGAAACATTCGCTAAATAAACCATCTCTAGACGTAGCTACACCTCCACAAAGCCTGGTTGTCAAGGCTTGTATGGCCCCTTTTCAGACGCTATGCTGTTTAATCCACATTTCAGTCTGCGTAGACAAGCAGGAAATGACAAGCATATTTACCTTTACTCTCATTGAATTGTTAACCGCATTGTATTACCAATAAGGCATGTGCGATTGCAAATTTACCACAGCTAAGCGCTGTGTCCAGGCACTCCACAATGCGTCGTGGCGAAGAACAGCGCTTAGCCGCGTTATACCGGCCTTATACAACACACACTCGTGCCTTATTTGAATATACCATGGTGACAGGTGACTACAGCATTCAGGATTTTATCTGCCTGGTTTGTCATATTACCTTTGATCATTCAGGATTTTAGCTGCCTGGTTTGTCATCTTTGATCATTCAGGATTTTATCTGCCTTGTTTGTCATTTTACCATTGATCATTCAGGATTTTAGCTGCCTGGTTTGTCATCTTTGATCATTCAGGATTTTAGCTGCCTGGTTTGTCATATTATCTTGGATCATTCAGGATTTTAGCTGCCTGGTTTGTCATCTTTGATCATTCAGGATTTTAGCTGCCTGGTTTGTCATATTATCTTGGATCATTCAGGATTTTAGCTGCCTGGTTTGTCATATTACCTTGGATCATTCAGGATTTTAGCTGCCTGGTTTGTCATATTACCTTGGATCATTCAGGATTTTAGCTGCTTGGTTTGTCATATTACCTTGGATCATTCAGGATTTTTGCTGCCTGGTTTGTCATATTACCTTGGATCATTCAGGATTTTAGCTGCCTGGTTTGTCATATTATCTTGTATCATTCAGGATTTTAGCTGTCTGGTTTGTCATATTATCTTGGATCATTCAGGATTTTAGCTGCCTTGTTTGTCATATTATCTTGGATCATGGTTGACTGTTATCTGACTACTTCAAGCTGTTGTGTTTGTTCACGCATGTGTCCACGATATCTCAGTGCTTGGTTGGCTTGATAAATTCCAGTCGCACGTTTGTCTGAAAAAGTTTATCAACATGTAACTTCAATTGAATTTCAATCTAAATGTCGTCCTGGTAAATTTTGTTAATGTGAATAGGCTCAGAGAGAAACCGATCAGAAAGAAGGAAGAGGCAAAGGAAGAAAAGAGAAAATGCATGAGATAAAGAACAGAGCGATGAATGGAAATAGCTGAAAGGAAGTTGTATTTATAACTTCACAGCAAACAATTGATTCTGCTTGAAGGTCACCTACACTTCTCTCTACACTTCTCTCTCTTCCTATTTCTCCCTCTCCCACTTTTTCTCCATTTCAGTTCTCCCTTCCTCTGTTTCTCTCTAATGTCCTGTTCTTCTAAGCTTCAGATGTCTGGTATAATCCTGGTTTTTACTAGACAGTGGATATATAACGTGGACATTGAGAAGTGCAGCTTCTGGTATTTTTTGGGGTTGAAATCATGACCAGTCATGTCATACCTTTTTTAACCATTGCAATCTTATAAGTCACAATATTTAACTGAAAACTAATTTTTCATAACAAAAATGTATTTTAAATAGCCTTTCTGTGGTCTTTTATCCCAACAGTAACATCATACTATGTTTTATACCCCTCTGTAAAAAATGTTTTTCTTAAATCAGCATCTGTACATGGCATCCAGCTCCATTCCAGTGTCTGTTAAATTCCAACACAGGCACACTTCATTTTTTCTTAACGAGGTACTGATTCGGTGATTACCTGAACAAAATGATTTAATGAGGAAAATTATAAAACCACTGCTGTGGTCGTCACTTTTCTTGGAATAGGACCAGCTGGATGGCAAAAACAGTGCCAGTAAAACCTCAAAGGAAATTTGAATAAAAAATAACTATTCAGCATGACAAAAGAGTTGAAAAGAAAAAGCTTTGAGTGAGGAAAAGTATGACATCAAGTGACCTACGAAAAGAATGGCAAACAGCAGCTGGGTGAAGTGCATGGCGAGGACGGTTCAAAACAGGCTCCTAGGAGCAGGGCTGAAGACGTGCAAAGCTAGAAAAAAGCCCTTCATCAATGAGAAGCAAAGAGCCAGGCTGAAGTTTTAAAAAGACCATAAGGATTGGACCGTAGAGGAATGGAGTAAGATCATCTTCTCATTAGTCAATCTTTAGCTTTGCCCAACATCTGGTCGTCTAATGGTTAGACGGAGACCTGGAGATGTCTACAAGCCACAGTGTCTCACACCCACTGGGAAATTTGGTGGAGGATTGGTGATAATCTGGGGATGCTTCAGCAAGGCTGGAATCGGGCAGATTGGTCTTTGTGAAGGACGCATGAATCAAGCAAAGTACAAGGTTATCCTGGAAGGACACCTGCTTCCTTCTGCTCTGACAATGTCCCCAAACT
Source organism: Esox niger (assembly GCA_016801105.1). Classification (NCBI taxonomy): domain Eukaryota; kingdom Metazoa; phylum Chordata; class Actinopteri; order Esociformes; family Esocidae; genus Esox; species Esox niger. The sequence continues at coordinate 6,583 of JACXGJ010010330.1, read as the reverse complement.
CTGAGAAGTGTTTTATTCCAGCAGGACAATGCTCCATGCCACACAGCCAGGTCAGTCAAGGTGTGGATGGAGGACCACCAGATCAAGACCCTGTCATGACCAGCCCAATCTCCAGACCTGAACCCCATTGGAAACCTCTGGAATTTGATTATGAGGAAGATGGATGGTCACAAGCCATCAAACAAAGCCAAGCTACTCGGATTTGTAAGCCAGGATTGGCATTAAGTCACCCAACAGCAATGTGACCGACTGGGGGAGAGCATGCCAAGATGCAGGAAAGCTGTAATTATAAATCTGGATATTTCCACCAAATATTGATTTCTGAACACTTTCTAAATTAAAACATTAGTATGTCATTGTTGAAAAATGAATATTAATTAGTTATTTGCATTATTTGAGGTCTTTTATTATTTTGACCAGTTGATATTTTCTACAAATAAATACTCTATAAATGACAATATTTTTATTTGGAATTTGGGACTAATGTCAGTAGTTTATAGAATAAAATAAAAAATGTTATATGAATAGTAAAACCAGAGAAACTGTACTGTTGTGATTTTCCCGAGCTGTATTTGGTCATGTTAAGTAAAATGTGATCATTTTGTTATCATGAAAATGTCTCAAAAAATTGTCCAGATATCATCCCCAACAGAACCAGATATCATCCCCAGCAGAACCAGACATCAGCCCAAACAGAACCAGATATGAGCTCCAACAGAACCAGATATCATCCCCAAAAGAACCAGATATCAGCCTCAACAGAACCAGATATCAGCCCCAACATGGCCAAGTTTCAGCCCCAACAGAACCAGATATTAGCAGGCCTGTCTTTCAATAAGAGCAAGGCAACTGGCTACGTGATGCTCTGCAGTCATTAAGCAGCATGGATGTGTGGAGGTGATTGTGCTTTGTTCTGTCTTAACTGTGTTGAATACAAGGACCACTACAATGTCTAAACCCCCTTCTTGATTTAATGTGTGGATTAAATAAAGGGTGTATGTCTCACCTGACAGACATGGAGAATTCTCCAGGAGCACTTTCGCTCTCTCTGACCAGGAAAGCCCCACACTCCCTCTGCCTGAGTCTGCCCTCCGACACACCCCGCGAAATCCGTCCTGCAAACCACCTACACACACACACACACACAGAGAGGAACAGATGTTAATATGTGAGAAAGTATCTCCCCAGCTCCGACCATTGAGACATTACATTATCCAACAGCCGCTGCTTAGAGTGAAGTCTGTAATCTATATGAAGTCACTGTGATGCTTTTAAATAATATGTATCTTAATGACAGTGCTGTAGAATTCATCAAGCCCAAACGTAGCTTTTTGAACATAGCTTCCCTGTAAAAGTCAATGGTCTAGTGGAGAGCATGCCAAGACGCATGAAATCTGTGATTACAAATCTGGATTATTCCACCAAATATTGATTTCTGAACTCTTCCTAAATTACAACATTTGTATTTTGTTTTTGAAAAAGGAATGTTGTTCTTTGCATTTTTTGATGTCTGAAAACAATGTGTCTTCTTTTGGTTATTTTGACCAGTTGATATTTTCTACAAATAAATACTCTGTAAATGACAATATTTTCATTTGGAATTTGGGAGTAATGTTGTCAGTAGTTTATAGAATAAAACAAAAATGTTTTATGAATAGTAAAACCATAGAAACTGATAATTTTGCTGTGGTTTTGCTTAGCTGTATTTGATCATGTTAAGTAACATATAAAATGTGAGCATGTGATCATTTTGTTATCATGAAAATGTTATCAGGCTTAAAAAAATGTCAAGAAATCAGCCTCAACATGACCAGGTATCAGGCCCAACTGAACCAGATGTCATCCCCAACAGAACCTGATGTCATCCCCAGCAGAACCAGATATCAGCCCAAACAGAAGCAAATTTGAGCTTCCACAATATCTTCTTTCCAGAACAGGCTCTTTTCAGTATTTTGGGGGCTGCCGTGTGTTTGAGACTAATTTGTTTTTTCCACCTTGCAATCCAGCCTCTGTAGTTTGCCTGGTGACATATGTACTATCACCTTTATTAGACTTTTAAGAAATATGTTGTCATGGTCTTGCCTTAACGACTCTACATTTACTATTATTCACGTAGGCTTTGTCTGTCCCAACCAATCAATTGGCTGGGAATGTGTTTGTACTCTCGGAGAGTTGGGATTTGTCAGAAGCCACGGTGACGGCCAGTCAGGCAAACATCAAGCTGTACGAGTTTCATGATACTAGACATGATCATGACCATGGTGAAACATCACACCAGTTCTGTTGTAGGAGTCTTCATACAGTGTGTGCAGTGCCAGGGTTAATGTTGCTCGCATGCAAACTTCCACGGGCCAGATGTGTAGCCCCCTGTCAAGCCTGGCGCTCCGGAGTTACAGCATGTACAAACCAGTCCCCCTGAAAACCACACACACCGTAGACACACTAACCTGGTTATGTAAGGGAGACGTGTGTGTGTGTGTGTGTGTGTGTGTGTGTGCGTGCGTGCGTGCGTGCGCAGTTGTCCCGGAGGGAGAGAGGCGTATGGTGGAGCACAGATGTTCACAGCAGCTCATCACCACACACACACACACACAGACACACAGACACATACACACACACACACACACACACACACACACACACACAGACACACACAGACATAGACACCCAATGAGTTACTAACAAAGAGCTATAATTAGTACAGTGTGTGAATATATGTGTGCGCGTGTGTGTGCACGTGTCTGCATACTCACACGTGGGGTTTGAGGTTGATGTAGTTCTTCGGTACATAACCTTTCCTGTTGTTTAGCTCTGCTGTGAACCAGTTAGGATCGTCCTCCATGTTGATGATCTGGGCACACACAAGCACATGCACGGTTTCCATGATAACTAGGGGGTCAAAGGTTGTCTTCTATCGATGCCCCTCATTCATTCAGGAAGGGAGGCCTATCACTATACAGTCTATGTTGGAGTTTATATAGGAGACAGTGTCATGTCAGAGAGGACAGTATGATTGTGGCAAAATGTAAGATTTGTACTCTTATACAATGACAATAACAAATACAATTACCAGTAGACATCTGCTGTTAATGTTCAAAGTTCACATCATCTTTCTGAACAAAAACAAACAGCGTGACTGACATAACCCCCTTATAAACTTTATAATCGGTCCATCTATCAGTTTGCAAGCTCTTCATGCTAATTTAAGACACACAGATCCATCCTTCACTCCCTAAACCACCCTGGTCTAACTAGTAAAATACCAGTCAGTACAATCCCCCCACCCTAAACCAGCCTGGACTAACTAGTAAAATACCAGTCAGTACAATCCCCCCACCCTAAACCAGCCTGGACTAACTAGTAATATACCAGTAAGTACTATCCTTCCCATCCTAAACTGCCCTAGACAAGCTTGTACTATACCAGTCCGGAATATCCTTCCCATCCTAAACTGTCCTAGAAAGGCCGGTACTATACCGGTTTCGTTCGGTAAGGGAAGATGAGGAGGAGACAAGTTGTGTTGTTTAGAGGTAGGATTGTACACAGTGCTCCTTTAATGTAGATACTGACTACACACTGGCTTATGAGGTAGGATTGTACACAGTGCACCTTTAATGTAGATACTGACTACACACTGGCGTATGAGGTAGGATTGTACACAGTGCTCCTTTAATGTAGATACTGACTACACACTGGCTTATGAGGTAGGATTGTACACAGTGCTCCTTTAATGTAGATACTGACTACACACTGGCTTATGAGGTAGGATTGTACACAGTGCCCCTTTAATGTAGATACTGGCTACACACTGGCTTATGAGGTAGGATTGTACACAGTCCTCCTTTAATGTAGATACTGACTACACACTGGCTTATAAGGTAGGATTGTACACAGTGCCCCTTTAATGTAGATACTGACTACACACTGGCTTATGAGGTAGGATTGTACACAGTCCTCCTTTAATGTAGATACTGACTACACACTGGTGTATGAGGTAGGATTGTACACAGTGCCCCTTTAATGTAGATACTGACTACACACTGGCTTATGAGCGCACAAAGACAGTAGTCCATCTTCACATAATGTAATGGGTCAGAACATTTGATCATTAAAATGTTTTTGGTCTATATTCGTTTACCATTGTTTTTCCCAGGTACGCATGCCAAGAACACATTATGTGCTACCCTGCTGTCCCAAATACTCAACTCTGATACTGGGTCAAAGCAGTCAATCTGAACTCAATATTGATACCAACTAATCTAAGTCAGACCATGGTATTACATCTCTATATTAATATCCCCAGTACTGAGTCAGACCGTGGTATTAAATCTCTATATTAATATCCCCATTATTGAGCCAGACCATGGTATTAAATCTCTATATTAATACCCCCAGTATTAAGTCAGCCCGTGGTATTAAATCTCTATATTAATATCCCCAGTATTAAGTCAGCCCGTGGTATTAAATCTCTATATTAATATCAACTATACTGAGTCAGAAAATTATATTAATATGATATTAATAACCTCAGTACTGAGTCAGAAAATGTCCACAGTACATTTATATCCACAGGATTAATTTACATGAGATCACTGGGGCAGAAAATAAAGCTATATTTAGGATGTGTGTGTGTGTTTTTGTCTTTCTTTGTGTGTGTTTGTCTGTGTGTCATATTATATGTGTGTGTGTGTTTTTCCAGGCACTTACCTTGAGAATGTCTCCCTTGTTAAAGCTCAGTTCGTCAACCTCCGTGGCTCGGAACGTGTAGAGTGCCACTGCTTCCATCCTGCCCCCCCCCCCCCAGCACACACACACACACAGACCCCCACTAACCCCCAGATATGGGGGAGATTGGTTTGAGGGTTAAGAGAGAGCTAGGGATAGAGGAGGAGGAGGGAAAGGGGAGAGAGGAAGAGGTAAAGGATTCACAGTGAAGCAGGGCTTGAAAAGATGTTCTTCCTCTGAACAGTTACACAGAGCAGCATAAAGAGGAGTTCCGATCTTGCCTGGCTGAGTTCCGCAACACAACTATTGCTGTTCAACACACCATGAGCGGGAGGGTAGAGTGGCAGGCAGTTCCTGTGTGCGTGTGTGTTTGTTTGTGTGTGTGTGTGTGTGTGTGTGTGTGTTGGTCATATGATGATGTGTAGAATCTAAGAGACAGGAAAGGGGCGTGACTTCTTTAACAAGCAACACTTTCATCTGACAACACTTGCTGCCAACACAACAAACAACCAATCACATGGCTCAGATTAATGACCAGTACGCCAACACACACGCAATCATAATGGGCAGTTATTGTGTTTGTAGGTTTTGATGTGTGTGTTTGAGGTGTTTGTATGTACAGGTTGAACTATCATGGTGGAGACCAACACTTCCCAGCTTGAAAATGAAACAAGGAAATCTGACATCACAGGGAATTTTCTGCAGAAAATTCTTTCTTCAGTCTAGGAGTTTGGTTTAGGGCAAATCATTGGAGTAAGAGTTGAGTTTAAGGTTTGTTTAGCTGGACATTTAAAGAAATTTAAATTTATAAAAATAAGCAAAAAGGCCTTTATTCAATGAACTACACAGGTAGTATTTTATGCAATATTAAGTAATATGAGAAAATCATTATTTTGAACTAATAAAACACGTTTAAAAAAAGCTGTTGCCCCTGAGGAGTCTGGTTACATTAAAGACAATGTAATCTGTATAAATGTTCTTTATTATTATGGAGGAAGGTTGTTCATTCAATGTGTTCTCCAAAATAAATCAAATATACAGGGAAAGGCTTAGTACCGTCGTCCTTGGGAGGGATGACGGTACTAACTATTTAGACACGTGTAACAACTTTTCTTTTGGGGAATGTATTTATATATTCAATAGTTTGTCAGTTTTGTTGATTAGGGATATAGAATGTGTGATTGATTACACGTTGGGGGAAAAAACGGTAGTTTATTTTCTACAGCCTTGTTGGAGGGGATTATGGGTTCTTATGAATGTATGTCACCAGTTCCCTTCAGGAAATGACCGGTCAGATAAACACATGATTTTAAAGAGGATGGGGGAGGAGAAGTAGGAACTGAGACCTGAAACGCTGACGGTCTTTTTAGATTCTGCCTCTGGCCCTTTGCTGGCCGGATACACCACCGCTAATATAATCTGACAACTGGTGATGTAAGGTGATAATAATCTAATATGATAGTAGTAATATAATCTGAAAAACAACCTGTATTATAATCAGATATTAAAGTGAAAATAATCTTACAGGATAGTAGAAATATAGACTGACAATTAACATGTAATATAATCTGATATAAAAGTGATGATGATCAAATATGATAGTGGTAATATAATCTGACAAACAACTGTTAATATAATCTGTTGTAAAATAGATCATATAATATCATACACAACTGGTAATATAATCTGATAAACAATGCTTTATGTAATCTGACATAGAACTGTTGACATTGCATTTGGTTTTGTTTACAAAGTAGGACAACAATTCTGGAGGTCTATGTATATAATGTGCACAACACACACACAGACACACACACAGACACACACACACACACACACACACACACACACACACACA
>JACXGJ010010329.1:0-22175 GCA_016801105.1 Esox niger | reverse complement strand
GTCTCACCTCCCAAACAAATGCCCTGATCCAGTCAGACTATATGATGTTGGAAGCAATGTTTGAGGAGGCAGAACCAAACAGGAACAGTACCAGAGACACCCTCACTGAACAGTAGCAGTCAGAACCTCTCACACCCACCGTTCTCCCCTCTGTCTCTCTCTTATCTCCTCTCTCTCCCCACTGTTTCTGTCCTCTCTCACCCTTTCTCTCCCCACTGTTTCCCTCCTCTCTCACCTTCTCTCCCCACTGTTTCCCTCCTCTCTCACCCTTTCTCTTCCCTGTTTCTGTCCTCTCTCACCCTTTCTCTCCTCACTGTTTACGTCCTCTCTCATCCTTTCTCTCCTCACTCTTTACCTCCTCTCTTACCCTTTCTCTCCCCACTGTTTCCCTCCTCTCTCACCTTCTCTCCCCACTGTTTCCCTCCTCTCTCATCCTTTCTCTCCTCACTGTTTACGTCCTCTCTCACCCTTCTCTCTTCCCTGTTTCTGTCCTCTTTCAACCTCTCTCCTCACTGTTTCCCACCTCTCTAACCATCTCCCTCCCCACTCTGTGTAGTATTCAGCAGTAAGCTGTCTGATTGAGAGACTACTCCTCCACCCTCAGACTACACCCCCCGCCAGCCACCCCAGTCGCCTCGGTTCTGATGATTAGGGGTCAGCCCACTGCGGAGAGGAGTTTGGGAAAACCCCCATGGAGCCCAGGAAGCGTCTCAGATGTGCTCACTGATCCTCCTTCCTCTCCCTTGCCTGATGTAATCCCGTTGAGGAACGAGGCGATCAGAGCCCTGGGAAAACCTGTAGGGTGATGCTGGAGGGAGGTCCAGGCTTCGCTTCCCAATTAGCGTCGGACACGCCTTTACACACTCACCTACAAAAATATCTCAGTAGGCCCAAACCTCAGCCCCAGGCTAATATGTACTGATAGACCACTCGTTGGTTGAAACAAACCCTATTTGTCACTTTCACCCAAACACTCCATGTGACCACCAGGTATCCACCGATGTTGATGGCAATTAGGAATAAGTGCCTTGCTCAAGGGCTCTATGAGTTAGCAAGTCAGTTCAGACTATAAAACAGCATCATTTGAATTTTTTGTCAAACAGTTAACGCTAGGGTAGCTCCCTTGGCTGGCACTGGGATTATTGACAAATAAAATTGTTTAAAACACCAGTTAATTTACTTGCTTATTTGCATACTCACATCAAACAAAATATAAAAAATGAAATGAGACCTCTTATCTTTTTGGAATTGCACAATGCAACGTAAGTAGCACCAGAGAACTATCTTCAGGATAACCTGCTTAAAAAATCCCCGTGCTCCGCATTAAAAAAAAATGTTCAGGTTGTTTACATGTCTGCCTCTGTATGTGGGACATCATTGCTGACCGAATGTGGGCTCTGAGAAGGTGTGACATTTCTCATGGATAGCGATAACCGCTGTTTCGTTTTGAGATCCAATAGGAAAGTGCAGTTCATTTGTGCAAAGACACGTTTTAGGGTGGGCAATTGTAGAATCTTCCTCCTTTGCATTTTATTTGCGGAGCGAAGGGGTTTCCAGTCCATCTAATAGTCATTAACTTCCATTACAATCGTTTGAAGTAGACGCAGGCTTTTGTCTCATTGTCAGCGGTTTCACTTGTGGACGCACAATGACATCTAACACGGGACCAAGAAGCACTGTAGACCACAAGGAAGAGTCGCTTTTAACGGCCAGCCGATGTTTGGAGAAGGACCCAAACATAATTTAAATGCGTCTCTTTTTTGGTTGCATTTGCAGGAAATAGCGTAGTTTCTGTTCTCAATGCTATTCAGAAAGAGCACACCCGAGTGGCGAAGTCAAGTGGCGAAAACAAACAACAGAATGAAGTAGGCCTAATGGATTTGAGGTCAGCAGCGCAGTGGCAGAGCGTTAGTATCCTGTGACTGTCTTAAACTGTCAAGGGTTACATAAAAGCGCACACGCTTAAACCTTCCTAAAACTTCTACAATTCATATCAACCGTGGGAAGCGCCTGTCTTAACTGCTCAAGATTTGACTGCATAACAAACATTAAGCATATCAATTACCCTGCTGCATTCAGGGCCCACCTGGCCGGGCGCGATGTTTGTTTGACTGGGGCGAAGGGGGTGGTGTCCGTGACAACGTCGGGGGACGGAGCTGAGCGGTTACAGGTGGCGGTACAAACGTCTAGTTTATCATGCAAGTGGCACAAACACAGGAGCGTGCTAGTTCTCCCATGTCGTTATAACGGGGTGAAAATGTCCAGGTATTTTAAGTGGAATAGATTAGCTGAACACACACACCTAATGCGAAACAAACCGGACCATTAGTTTAGTAATGAGTGAAGGTGTGAGCGGGTCACACAGTGTCAGGCAGGTCGCGTCCTTTCGCAAAGGCTACCGAATAATGGGTTTGTCTTTCAATAGAGCGTTCTATGTTTGCTGCAATTCACAACTTCCATTAAAAGTAATCAGTGCAATCGTGCTACCCGAAGATGTCAAGTGACAAAATCTCTATTATCTCGTTCTATTTAGCCTACGCTGGTTGATGTTTGCATGGGCTACAGCCCTAGTCAACGATGCATCCGAACTAGTTGTAGATTGGGGGTGGTTAGAGGGTAAATTGTAATTAAAATTTTGTAATTAAGTTAATTGTTCAGCCAGTAGGACTTTTTTGTCAAAATACTTTGATCCTCCTGTAGTATATGATTATAACAAGACCACTACATATAATTTGACATTATTATAAAATAACAGCCATATCTGCGTCTTTACAAAGCAATGTGAGTATGACACAACTTCGAGACTTTGTAAAACTGCATTTTCAGAATAATTCCATTGTCTTAACACGTAACATGACATAATTCTAAACAGCTCATGAGCTCTACAACTCTATAAAAAAGAAAGCAGCGTTAAACAAAAAATTGGTGACTTTTCTTGAGATACAAATTGAATTTCAACAACTTATTTTCTTTGATACTGACAAATTGGAATCTTGCAATTTAGGACAAATTATTAATCATTGTAATGAGGAAATGATAGAGTCAAATTATCAAATATTTTTGTTGTTACCAGAGTAAAATCCAGAGACCTTTATTCATAATTCATAGCAGTTACCATATTTACATCAAACGGTTATAATTTCTCTTACCAATATGTTTACCGTAACATGTGATACTCAGTATTACAATTTCTCACATCCATGTTGACAGTCACTTCCTAACATACACATTGATATTTGGTTGTTATTGTATGCATGCAAAAATAACAAAATGCTTCAATGCCCTTTGTAGCTAATTGTCACAATTTCCCAATACTCACCTACAATATGCTTACTAGCCTATATGTTTATAGGTCAGAGGTCAAAATACTATAATAGGGCTACACTAACTATAGTGCATAGGTCAAAATACTGTTATTAGTCTGACTGTATAGAAAGATCAGAGGTCAATGGTTCAGATGCAGAATGCAGTATTAGTCGACTGTCTGGTAAAGTTTCCCAGGAAGTAGACCTGTGTTAAATTTTCTCAAGCATCTTGCAAGTCTTGACATAATCCTTCTTTCGACTGGCAGTTTTTTTATTTTCTCTGTCTAAGTGATCCCACACAGCAGTGTCGGGGCTCTCAGGTGAGAGCTGTTATAATATGAGTGTTTCTTCAGTTGACCTCCACTCCAAGGAAGTCAGTTGTCTTTGCGGAGTGTTGAGGTCATTATTGTGTGTTACATGTTACTTTTGTGAATTTCCTTCTGTCCTTCAATAAAGTTACCTTTAAGTGCCATTTATAAAGTACTGGAGGTGTTTTGCCCCACCTTGACCAAGCATCTCAGCCAATAACGGCTACTTTTCCAGTTTTCCACTTCCCTTTCTGAGTACCTCGGGAAGCGCAGAGGCTGCTTCCGCAGGAAGAAACAAAATCCGAAAAAGTAAGATATCCCATGAGCTCCACGGGGTGGCAGTATAGCATACGTCATGAAATACCTTTGCAGGCGAGAGTGTGTTCTACCATTGTATGCAGACGATTAGGCCACAATACGAGGCGTCTAATAACCACAAGAGGGCGGATGACACAACGGCAAGAGAGTCACTCAACCTGGTAACCTGTCAAACAAGCAACTCATAAATCGAGGAATTAAGACACAGGGATACAATCGGTGCCTGCATCCAAAGAAAGCCCTGGAAGGTTTGGTTCCATATTCCTGCGTTCACATCTCGCCAACATGCTGTTACATGCTGTTATGTGTACATTGGCATGAATGTATATATTGAGAGTATATTTTTGTACGTAATTAAGTATTTTAAGTATACGAATACCAGCAAAAGCTAAAATGTTAGCCCCTGGCTGCAGTGGACTGTACTGACTCCCAATATTCAGGTGCGTGGCCTGTTTGTCTAACGCCAGCCAGCCATCTATTAACTAGCTTGCTCCAGGTCAGTGGGCAGGTTACAATTCCTTAATCATTCAGCTGTACTATCCATGTATATATTAAGAAAGTATAATCATGTCCGTAATATGTTGCAACATGTCTTCCGTTGGCTGAGCCAGTTGGCAGTATTGAGGTCTACTGGAATAAGTACGGGCTGAGGCCTGCATATAAATTGAGTGTTTGTCAGTCTGCCTGTCTTCTCTTTCTCTGTCTGTCTCTCTGTGTGTGTGTGTGTGTGTGTGTGTGTGTGTGTTCGTGGGTGCGTGTGTGTTGTGTGTGTGTGTGTGTACGTGTGTGTCATTCAGTTCTGGTCAGAGCCATTTGCTGTAAAAATATGAAATAATGTTGACAATGTACATTGTATTTATAATGCATGATCAATAGGTTAAACGGGTAGTATGATGTTGTGAATAAAATCGAACCTAATCACTGAATGAAAAAACTAAAGTGTGTATAGATTACGCTTACGAATACAAACGTGGACGCCAATATATTTAGTCAGCAAAGAGCTCCAATTTCCTAAATGAGTTTCCGATCTATTTATTAATCGATTAGATGCATACATTATTTACATTTTAGGCATTTAACAGAAGATGATTCAGAGTTACAGTGCTGAAACTCTCAATGCTTTAACTTTATCAATTAAAGAAAGGTAGGTTTATGCATGCTTTTAAAATAAATTACCAAAACACACTACGTGTAATCCCAATGACTGAGTTCCAGCCAAATGGCCGTGTTTAAACCCAAAGTCTGTGTTCAAACTCAATGACCCTGTTTAAACCCAATGGCTGCATGTGTTTAAGAGCCTTTAGCCTCTAAACAGCCAATCAACATGTTGTTGTACCGCATCGTTCCAACGGTAATGATTTTCTAATGCTCCACTCGGAGCATTAGAGTATATTACGGGGGGCAATTATTAACTTTGCAAAATCAATAGACCGCGACATCATGAAAACTACAAGCCATGGGCGACATAGGTCCTTGAAGGAAAGGCGTAAACTATAAAATGCCTGCAAACATAATCTTTATAATATCTTGGCGATATACTTAATCTGTATTCATCAGGATTCCCCCCTAAAAGGTCGGATCGTGTGAAACAGCTCAACAGCTGTAGCAATAGACCGAACTGCAGGACTCTACAGAGAAGATGCTTATCGCAAGTCGCCTCCAACCTCACGGAGGAAAATGTATTCACTGGAACAACGGTTGATAGTTAATATATTATCAACCCAGACGCGAAATAGTTTCTTATTAAACACACGGGTTCCGCTTTATGTGAGTAGCAGAAAACTTTAATGGATTTTCTGTGAGTTCACCGAGGCTGTGAATTTCGTTTCATAAAATCAAAAGTTAATTTCAGGCGTATTTTCTTCTTGCACTGGCATTCACAACAACTCCCTATGTGATATAAAATGACACCATATAAAAACGAAGTATTTATTTGGCCTACCCTGTATGCTATGTTATACGGTAGGCTAACTCTTTAAAAATAGCCCTGTTTTTCATATCACCAAGAATAAAATAGCCTGTACAGGATTCACATGCATGTAATAATGAAGCTAAAACACAATTGGTGATATTTAGGATCTTAGTTCTTGTTGGATAAATAATTTGATTAGCATGTCCGTTTTTGGTCATAAGTTAGACGTTTCGCAATAACACGTGGGTTTCCATAATTCGGATAATTGTAAACTTTTATTACGTATGCTACACGTTTATTAATTCTGTAAACTTAACTCAATCAACAATAAATGCATTTTTTTTGCCTACTATTATACTTTGGATTTGGATAAAGTTCAAATTACTAGGCTTTTTGTTTGAATGAGAACGATATAAGAGCACTCCATAAATTTTACAGGTTTTATGCTTCCAGGAGATTTCCCTTTTTGGATAATGAATTTTTAGTAAATCATGAAACTTCATTGTGATGTTATTGTGATTCCCAAATTATTTCTAATTCATCCAAAGGACTGGCCTTCAACGTTATCAATTTTTATTAACATTACATAATTATGCAGCCGTAATTTAAATAATAAGCTCATAACGAGATAGAAATGTCATGGTGACAGAGCTCTTAGACACCACAGGCGTTCGCTGTCAGCGCTCTTGGTGCGGAACGCGGGGCACGTTTCCAAGCGTTTCCGTCTTTGGAGACTTGAAGAGATATCGGAATGGAGCATCTGAGGCACTATGACAGGTAGGCTTTGATGTACGCCTAGTTTTAATAGGGATATGCTGTATTTTAAGCCTATTGATCCAATAGGCTTCAGGGTGTAGGGACAGCCATTGTCAAACTGGTAGGCTAAATACACTGATTTGATTTTAAGCATTCATGATTTCGTATCTTACGCAGAATTAGACAAATCAATCAAAGACAAGCAATAGTTTATACAGTTCCTTTCACATTAATCTATTGTTGTTATAATAAGATGTTTTTATGCATGTCTTTAACTCAAATTTTGCTTCTGCAATCTACACGACTTACTGGCAGCGAAAACTCATTGGCAGTGCTCGTCCAATCAGCGCAGTCTGATTTTAGCACTAGCCTCGTGCACATATCTGTCCTCTCCGGGATCCAGAATGTTGACGTACATTTCTTCTCACATTATCCTTACGTGCACGCGGCTCCGTGGATAAATCGTCACCTCACTAACTCTAAGGTGCTCGAGGTTCCCCCTCAGAACATCGGTCCAACCCTTTACGGTATCATTTTGTGGTGGCCATTATGACTTTTTGAGGGTTCAATTTCCACTGGAGCGAAAAGAATATTGCAGTATCATATTTTTTCAGGATATCTATACCTGAAGTGTGGAAGATGTTTTCGTCGGTGGGTAAGCGGTGCTTCACGATAGAATCTTTGGTGGCAAAAGAAAACCCACATACAACTGAAGAACCCATCCGACCAACTGCCCTGACTTATTCTAACCATACTGACGCTTTCATGAACGGTTACCAGGGTCCCACCGGAAGGTCTCTGTATCAGAACTCGGAGCTTGTGTTCCCTGAAACGGTGAACCACCCGGGGCTCACCATAAACCCCCACCAGCTAGGAGGGAGCCACCTACAACACTCTCACCCTACGCACTTCTTTGGGACGCAACACCGAGATCACCTGAACTTCTACCCTTGGGTTTTACGGAACAGATTCTTCGGACACAGATTTCAAGGTAACGGGTTGATTGACGGTGTGTTTGTGTTCAAAAGGAAATGTAATTGAATAAGGTCTTCCAAAACGAATTATATTTCATTTCAAACAGTTGCAGTTACAGGTTAATGGAGAAAAGAATGCCTTGGGATTGATTGAACAATAACTTAACAGTATGACCTACGCCGTACTGACGTCAATTTATCGGACAAATGATTAACAACCCACATTCTTTAACAAAGATGAGGCTAATCGTTTAATTGTATATGCTAATTAGTATCAGTTATCTTTGCTTCTAGTATACTATTATTGTACTAATGTGGGAAAATAGCCTAATATTTAGGTAAAATAAATACTGCATGACATTTGGGCCTATAGCTAAATCATGTTTTTCGACAACAGGCAAATAATACGTATCGTGGGTACTTATAAAACCATTCTGCTTTCCCAGTTCTCATTTAGCTTAATTTTGCAGTAAAATGAAAGCATGAATCAGATTACACGTGTTTTAATTCTTGCAGAACTCACTCCCCACGGCCATTTCAGTCAGTATTGTCATAACAACGTTGTGGTTATATATCAATAAATATATTGCTACAAATTTGAGGGGAAGGTATTCTGTCAAACTGAATATATAGAGTGTGTGTGTGTGTGTGTGTGTGTGTGTGTGTGTGTGTGTATCCAAATTGTCTTATAGATTATATATAATCCTATTTACACATTACTCACCATATAGTTTTCCTTTACTCTATGTATATTGGTTATATTGGTTGATTCATACAGTGCTATAATGTAGCATAGCAAATATGGTAACATGTTTATTTATTTCCATAACAGTTAAAGACTGTAAATCATAAACACCTAAACCCCTTTAAATAAACGTATTTTTTAGTTAGATTGTTCGTGTCGGTTATTTATTTTTTATAAAAGTAGACTACAAAAAAATGGTTTCAGTTTATGGATTTTTTAAAACAAATTACCTCTCTCAACGAAATCGTTATAGAAAACAAATAATACAAATATAAAAAAAAACAATTCAACATCTTATATTGGGACTTAAAAACTAGGCAGTACAAAACGTCATATAATTTTACGATTGTTCGAGGCAGGACACATTATACTTCATGACAAGGGATTGATTAATATGATTAAAATGATTACACGGGCCCATTAACGGTTGGGATTGAGGCGTTTCTCTGACCCGGACACAACACATGCAGAATAGTGTTGTAAAGGCTTGATATAGTAGGTTATGAAATTTTTAAATACATTTGGAGCTGCAATGGTAAGACTAGTATAGTCAAAGAGCGTTGGATCAGTAAAGGAAAGGTCCCTGGTTTAAATCCCCCAGCCGAGATTCAAACTCAATCCTTTTTTGCAAAGAACCTTGACTAGACAGCATTTTGTAGTTCTGAGCAAACATCAATGACTTGACTAGTTTCTGCAGGTTCATGCTCAACAGAATTCGTAGGGCATGACCTTACCTCCTAAAATAAGTGGCATAGGTACTAATCTATAGACACTTGACATCTCAACTGTTGGGGCACCCCGCGAATGCCACGGAATCCAGAATGCTGCGGCACACTTGGAGTTCAAACTTTCCAAATAAAATATGTTCTCATCCTACTTGATAAGAACATTTTAAAAAGGTATTTGAATTAACATGGTACACCATCTCTCTCCCCTCTCTGTGCGAGGTAATTTTCCACCTGATTAGAACGCACATAGTGTTGCTTGGTTGGTCTCATTCGATCTTAACACTGCTGTTATTCCTCTCTTTCCGCACGTTCCATCCATTCCCGAAGGAAACGATGTTTCCCAAGACAGCCTGCTCCTCCACGGCCCATTCGCCCGTAAACCCAAGCGGATCCGTACCGCATTCTCGCCGTCGCAGCTCCTGCGGCTAGAACGGGCGTTCGAAAAGAACCATTACGTGGTGGGAGCGGAGAGAAAACAGCTGTCCAGCAGCCTCAGCCTGTCGGAGACCCAGGTAAAATACAGCCTAATACCATTCCCCGATGATTCTTCGGATGACATACGTTCAGAAAAAGAGTTTAAATTCAATAACATTTAAATAAATATATATCTAATATCATTTATTAAGCCGTAATGAAAACCGTTACATCAGTGTTCTAAAGGATTTGGAATTAGTTATAATAAAGAAACATACTTATTCTTTATTACTTATATTGATGCTATTCTTGCTTATCCCATTGCCTTTGAACATATTTAATATTATTACGATTAAAATAGAATTGTTATTATATTACAATTTTATACTTTTTGATATTCTATTATTATGCCTGTTATTATTGTTACTCTATTATTTGGCTTTTATCAAGATTTGAGTGTATGTTCTTAGATCTTCCCTGCGGATATAGTTTCCGTACATGACAAAAATCGTCTAGGCCTATATTATTGCAGTATTGCTGTAATTTAATTTGGTTTGCGAAAGAGCGGTATAAACTGTCTCTAATCTATTACAGAAATGCATGGTCAAACTCTGTGAAATATTTTACTAAATCATAATATATTCAGAAGTTAATTAAAAATAACTTGCCAAGGATATGATTTTCGCATTCAACCCGTTGACGTCGGAACACAGTTTGGTTAGTAGTTACTACGCCTGCTGAACCAAACAATAGTATATTTTATAGTTTATTAAGCTGAAATGTATTGTGTACTTGCGAAACATAAGACTACCTAAGGGAAATCCTCCAAAATATGTTTCTGTATATAGTCTACTTTGGCAAGGTCGGTCGTTTCTCAGGATAGTATTTCTAATAATTATTATTTATATATAAGATACTATAATTATAGGCCTTAAATGGTAATTTTTTCTATGAATCTTTGTTGAAATTACATGGCAATCAACTGTTGACTGCAAACATTCGGGCACGTTTTATGACAATATTATTGTTGAATGCTAATATTCACGGGATACAAATATTCATAAACGGTTAATCAATCATGTTAAGCCAGGATCTAACTATTAGAAATTTAAATTCTTAAAATTCTACTAATAGGAAACGCCTCTCATAATTTCAGTAGGACTGAAGTCGGAGTAAACGTGTCATCAGAGCCGTGGCTAACGTGGGGATGGGTGGGTGTTATTAACCAGGTACAACCCACTGATCTCAATAATGTCAATGTTAAGGAATAATATTTCAGCTTTAATACTTCAGAATTGTGCAACTGTGAGAGAATTGTCAAACATAATTTAATCAATGAGAGGGTCACCTGTGTTTTATTATGCAAATGAGATCTATAGCGTTACCATTCAATCAGTCTTTTTTCGCATGCAATGCTTTTGCTTATAATTGCATTTTTAAAGAAAGTTTTTACAATTAATGGTCATACTATTGTTGTTTCTTTAGATCAAGGCATCAGATGCAGACATTATTTTCTGTACTTTTTTAAAGAACTGGTGAACAGCTAAAGTCATACATTATCATTCAGAGCTCTCTACTAAATTATTAATAAATAGAAATCTTTAATATCACTAGCAGGTGAAGGTTAGATGAAGTTAACAGAACTTTGTGTCTGAGTCAGCAGGTGAAGGTTAGAGGGAGTTCGTAGAACTTTATGTCCAGTTTGGCAGGTGAATGTTAGATGGAGTTAGCAGAACCTTGTGTCCGGGTCAACAGGTGAAGGTTAGATGGAGTTAACAGAACCTTGTGTCCGGGTCGGCAGGTGAAGGTTAGATGGAGTTAACAGAACTTTGTGTCCGGGCAGCAGGTGAAGGTTAGATCGAGTTAACAGATATTTGTGTCCGGGTCAGCAGGTGAAGGTTAGATGGAGTGAACAGAACTTTGCATCCGGGTCGGGAGGTGAAGGTTAGATGGAGTTAACAGAACTTTGCATCCGGGTTGGCAGGTGAAGGTTAGGTGACGTTAACAGAACCTTGTGTCCGGATCGGCAGGTGAAGGTTAGATGACGTTAACAGAACCTTGTGTCCGGGTCATCAGAGGAAGGTTAGAAGACGTTAACAGAATCTTGTGTCCGGGTCGGCAGGTGAAGGTGTGGTTCCAGAACAGGAGGACCAAGTACAAGAGGCAGAAGCTGGAGGAGGAAGGGCCTGACGGTCAACAGAGGAAGAAGGGGAACCACCACATAAATAGGTGGAGATTGGCCACTAAACAGGCCAGCTCTGAGGACATCGATGTGACCTCTGAGGACTGACCCTGCCCCCACCCCCTTCACCTTCAGGCTCCACCCCTCAACTGAACTGAGACCTCACTCCCGGCCTTCCACCGTGTTGTCGCCTCCTGCCCCCTAAGTCCTGGCCTCTTTCCCCATTTGGAACACAAAACGACCAACGTCACCTCCGATTCATAATGTGAAGTTATGAAGTATCATTGCGTATATGTCCGAAGAACATAAATAACTAGTCTAAAGGATTTTTAGTGAAAATGTGTTTCTCAACATCGAGAGACGTCTGTTTCGAGGTTGATGGTCGGTGATGCAGAGAAACGAAGAAAATGAACTGTAAGCCACTTGACTTACATCCATCTTTCACTAGTTTTTAAAAGTCTCTCGTATCAAACCTGCACAATAACTCTTTATTTAGTTTGTCATATTAACGCTATACCATCCTACATTATACAGCCTCCTACATCTGACCTACACCATCCTGCTTCATATATCTTCCCATGTTTGGCCTACACCATCATACTGCTTCATATATCTTCTCATGTTTGGCCTACACCATCATACTGCTTCATATAGCTTCTCATGTTTGACCTACATCATCCTGCTTCAGATAGCCTTTTATGTCTGACCTATATCATCATCTTGCTTCGTTTAGCTTCTCATATTTGGCCCACACCATTATCTTGCTTCATATAGCTTCTCACGTTTGACCTACATTATCCTGCTTCATTTAGTTTCTCATGTTTGACCTACACCATCATCATTCAAACAGCCTCTATGAAGAAAAACCTGGAGTATCCTTTGCAGTGAAACTGTACCGGAACCTGGTTAAATTCTTCAAGGAATAATGTTAAAGGGTATTTTAAAGAACTTGTTTTTATTGTTTCTTCAAAGAACCATTTGATCCCCCCCAAAAATCAAACGTTTATACGAAAAGTACTTTTGTGGAACCCTTTATATGTTTTTTCTTGAATAATTCCTTTGAAGGGATATTCAAATAACTTTTAGGGGTTCCCCGTATGAGAAACCACCAACCCACCCTTCAAGAAATGTTTGTTTATAGAGTGCCCAGTCTCTCAGATCCAACCCTGTGGACTACAGCATAGACTGGTGGGGATTTTGCCCGACTGCTTTACAGGCTCATGACGGGTCACCCAGTGACTGGATAGGTGTTCAACATGATGTGATATAGCAAATGAATGTCTGAGCAGTTCATGACAAGGCCACTGGTGGATGTAAGGCAGTGACCTTAGCCAGCTGGGCTGGAACGCCACAATGATCTTTGGCACATTATTTAAAACAGTCGGATAGAGCCATGGTTTTAGTCTGTGACATACTGCTATTTATTATTATATGCCATTTTCACTATGGCTTTCTCTCCTCTGCATTTGAGGAAATTAGTACAATTCATGTCAAATAAATTTTTCGTCAGTTTTGTAGCCTAGACCTCTAGTTCAGTTGCCAAACACTGTTGAATATTGCAGATAGAAATGCCATGACTAGAGCCAACATTATTCATTGTTCTGTTTTTAGAAACTTGCTTGATCTACGTTACATATTTCTATCTGATAGTCCACTAGTGAATCCTGCCTGTGGGCCACTGCGTGGCCCAGCTGTGGCGTCATCAAGGCTAAACGCTGGCAGGGGTATATCAAAAGGAGTCTAATGGACAAACTCTTTATCAGTAGTGTAATATCTGTAGACATACACAATGACATCCATTTAATATCAATAATTTAAACATGAATATTCTAAAACAACAACTGTAATTATAAATAAAGGTGTTTTAGAAACAAAAAATGTGTGTACAGATCCACAGTATGTTTAATGACTGAAAGAGAGAAACACCCGGTAGGCCAGATTATGTTTAGCATGCTCATAATCTTCTGGACCCGTCTTCTGAATTTATCAGTCCAGATTATGTTTTGTGTGCTGATCATTTTCTGGACCAGTTTTACGAAGTTATCTATCCAGATTATATTTAGTGTGCTGATCATTTTCTGGACCAGTTTTACGAAGTTATCTATCCAGATTATGTTTAGTGTGCTGATCATTTTCTGGATCAGTTTTACGAAGTTATCTATCCAGATTATGTTTAGTGTGCTGATCATTTTCTGGACCCGTTTTATGAAGTTATCTTTTTCATTGCACTTGGGGTTGATTAACATTGTTTTACAAGTCATGCCATCAGAATCTGTCATTAGACAGCTGGGACGTAAACATATACACTTTAGAAGCTAATTGACAGCATTTAGTGAGACAAAAATCACTCATTGCACTCATTATAATAAAAAACTGTGCTGTAGTCTATATACATTTATTTGGTGCCAGGCTACATGACAGAGGTTTAAGTGAAATACAAATTTTACCAACCAGGAAGAGCATTCCAATATCCTTATGCTCCATGTGGATATTATACTAATGGAGAACTTGGTGAGTTTTGTCTTCGCATGGCATAAAAAACAGGGACCTCAAGCAAACCAAACACGAGCCGCCTCTCCGGATGTTCTCCATTTCTTTAAGGGGCTCTTCTGAGGGGACTGAGTTCCTCTGGAGTATCCACACAGCTCAGGATACGTCAGCCAACACTGGCTGAAAGTAACCATGTGTGACACCTTTGGTTTAGCCAGGTGTCAGGTGTTATCCGAACCACCTCTGACTGCAGGATATTCCATCATCTTTGACCCGGAGTAGAAACCATTTCTAGCTTGCTTCTGTGCCTTTGAACCATCCAGTGGACACCTGTATGAAGGAAAGAGGACCATCCAGGTAGTGGTCATCATATCGTACCCTGGGAGTGTTTGGCTAAGCGAGAAGGGGAGAGTTGGAGATATGGATAGAACATGGTGGAGGGAGAAAAATGAGATGAAGAGGAAAGAGAGAGAGAAAGAGATAGAGAGAGAGAGAGTGAGAAAAGGGAAGTGGGGGAAAGGTTAGGGAGAGAATGAGACATATGGAAAAGAGAGGGAGAAAGGACCAGGAACTGACCCCATGAACCCCCGTATCTCTAGTCCCTCTGTCCCAAATTAAATGATACTGTACATTTGACCACAGCCCTACAGTAGTGGACTAATAAGAGAAAAGGGCGCCGTTTAGACCACTTCCAGCATTAGTGTAAAGAAAAGCACATCAGGCGCACAATACAAGGAGCATCGGCACTTCGGAAGCAGGTCAGTGTTTGTTTTGAGTTTTCCGGATATCCAATCCTTGCTGCAGGTGCAGGTATGAGGCTCCAGCAACCACATTCTGACATTCCTACTGTGGCATTCAAACAAACAACTCTTTCCTTCCACACAGGGACATGTTGGCTAGCCACCTGATAGTCTCCACTGTACCTGGTAAGAGTTAATTAGTCTCCACTGTACCTGGTAAAAGTTAATTAATCTCCACTGTACCAGGCCAGAGCTGTCTAATCTTCTCTGTACCAGGCAACAGCTAGTTTGTCTCCACTGTACCGGGTAAGAGCTAGTGAATCCCCCCAGTCCTGGCACTTTCAAACACCTTCTCAAGAAGTACTAAGAGAGCTGGCTTGGCAACAAGCCTAACGAGAGCCACACCTCTCAGAGCAGCTCAGTTAAAAACAATTACCCACAATCACACTCTGCTCCCTGCATGCTGGGTCCCCCAACGCCTGAGTCTGCACCGAAGAGAGGGGGAGATGGGAAAACAGGCCAGGGACACACGGGTGAACACAGAGACCAGCGACTTCAGGGAGGCGGAATGCACAAAGAGAGAGGCTTTCATAGAATTAGAAATAAAAGTTTTCAAATCTGATCTCTGAAGTGTGTGTATGATGTCCGACACCGGTCAGGTCTCTGACTAGAGTAGTGCTCTAAAAAGGGAAAGTAGTGCCATTTGGGAGACGCCCTGGGGTCCTAATAATTTGTCTGGCATGTGGCATCTTGCCATGTTGCCCGACACAGCTCACCAACCTTGCCGCGTTGCCACGACCACCAGGTAAACAAGCTAATCGCACCGCGCAAGTCTCAGGACGACAACAAAGATTTCAAGTGAATCGATGCATAAGAAGCGGTCATCAGTAAACTAAAAGACAAAAGCAGTAGTGTAACCAAGTAATAACGAAAGGATGGTTGCTATCTGTTGAGAA
Source organism: Esox niger (assembly GCA_016801105.1). NCBI lineage: Eukaryota > Metazoa > Chordata > Actinopteri > Esociformes > Esocidae > Esox > Esox niger. The sequence goes on along the minus strand of JACXGJ010010329.1, from coordinate 6,347 downwards.
ATGGAAATCCAATACTTTTCTTTTAACAGTGAGGTCCAGGTTTCTCACCAATTCTCTCATTGTGGCAAAATAACCCGCCCAGAGATAAGTCACTTTAAAAAACAATGCTTCTGTTAGACTATTAGAAGGTGTTGAGACAATAAACTTTGTTCTACAGAAAGATCATTCATATTTTTGGCTGTAGGTATTTAAAACTGAAGCCTCACAGCAATCGAATTTAGACATTTGTGAAAGATGTCAAGTTGATAGCCATAACCAATGGACAGGTCCCATTCAAGTCAAGACTGGCAGCCATTCAAAGTGCCTACCTCAGCTCTTCTAGAGGCAAACTCTTCAAAGGACTATTTCTACACAGCAATGCAATTGTTTTGTTCAATATTTGTCCTGCATACTTCCCACATTGTACATTTCCGAAATGTAATTTGCAGTGAAAATACATTTATAAATAATATGTAAATAATAAAAAAAAACAGGTAAACCCATTTATTTGTGCTTATACCAATTGGTGAGAGTCGTTGTGAAGACAGTTTAATTTAAATTAGATGGAAATTACATGGCGATAACACTTTTCTAATACATTTTGTTACGGAAAAGTGTTGCAGCGACAGAGACGGACGGCGGGCAACACATGCTACTCCTTGTCCTAGCCAACGTATCTCAAGATGGATGTCAGAGTCTGTCTCCACACTCCCCTTTGCCTTGAACGCCATCCTTAAGTGGATCCCTCAGTTTGGTGAGGTATTGATCCTTGCGGATCCCTCAGATGCCCTTATTGTCGGTTATTCTCTAACCCGATGTCATCATGGTTCACTGGCTCCTGTGCATTCTGCTTGAGCGTAGACATATGCTTTTCTGTAATTCTATATATTTGCTAAAATGCTAAATTGCATCCCAAAAATTTGAATTTGTATTTATAAATTTGGAACCCTACTTACCTAAACACGTCACTTTGTCAGTAGCTAAGCAACAGGAAACAATCAACTTACATTACTGCATTTGTGTAATTTGTTCAAAACTAGCAAAGAGTTTGGTTATGAGGTGCAACTCATGATTAACAGATGGCTGCAGAACGGAGAAGGGGAATATTAATCAGACATCCTGGTAGGTGTGAAAAAAGGGAGTGGGATGAGCGGGGTAGGTGTGTCGGGTAAAGGAAGAAGGGGTTGGGGGGTTGATATGTTGCATTTAAGAAAGCTTTGTCTGGTACACTAGCTTGTGGAATTATCAGAGGGACCAGAAAATGAAAGGAGAATCCAAACAAGCCATACTTTGGGGAGGGGATGACAGAGAGAAGGAAAGGGAGGGAGGAAAAGAAAAAGAAGATGGGAGGAAGGGAAATATGGAAAGAAGATTGGAGGAAGGGAAAGATGGAAAGGGGTAAAGAGAGGGAGGGAGTGTTCACATGCCGGTTGGCAGGTAGCGGCACATATGTCAGCAGGTTTGAGCCATATGGTTGTCTCTGCTATTTACCATGGTAATTAAAGTCTAAACATCGTTGCAGACGGCGTTGGCTGACTCTCCTCCCCAAGTCAATTGGCAGAGGAAGTACTAAGAGAGAGTTGGTGAGAGATGGAGAGAAGAGATGGGGAGAGAAAGATGGAGATAGATGGAGAGGGAAAAGAGATAGGAGAGAAAGATGGAGATAGATGAAGAGAGAGATGGAGAGAAGGGATTGAAAGAGAGATGGGGAGAGATAGAAGGTAAGGACAATTGTGATATTTTGAAAGGACGTATAAATACCTCAATTACAGAACAAGACACTATATGCACTCGACAACCCAGAAAATACAGTTTTTTCAGCTGATGGTATCATCCTTTGAATTATCTAATACACAAACCACAAGTTCCAGTGTATACTAATCTTTTCCATATTAACCTGACTGCAGGTATTTTCTCTTTGTTTCATTTTTGGAACCAAGGATTGAGACTATGACCCAAACAAATAGAAAATAATTGTGGTAACAGAAAAATAGTAAAATTCTCAGACATATCATAAATAGCAGACTACTTAATGTCCTTGGGGAAAACAATCTTCTGAGCAGAAGCCATGTTGGATTCAATTTTAAATGACTGAAGATACAATGTCATTTCTGTCTCCTTTCTGGGGATACAATTTGATGTATGTCGCCTTACTGGAGATACAATGGAGATACAATGTCAAGGATGTCTCCTTACTGGAGATACAATGGAGATACAATGTCATGGATGTCTCCTTACTGGAGATACAATGGAGATACAATGTCAAGGATGTCTCCTTACTGGAGATACAATGGAGATACAATGTCATGGATGTCTCCTTACTGGAGATACAATGGAAATACAATGTGATGTATGTCTCCTTACTGGAGATACAATGGAGATACAATGTCATGGATGTCTCCTTACTGGAGATACAATGGAGATACAATGTCATGGCTGTCTCCTTTCTGGGGATACAATTTCATGTCTGGCTTCCCTTCTGATATGAAATGTCAGGCCTGTCTTCCCTTCTGAGATGAAATGTCAGGCATGTCTTCCCTTCTGATATGAAATGTCAGGCCTGTCTTCCCTTCTGAGATGAAATGTCAGGCCTGTCTTCCCTTCTGAGATGAAATGTCAAGCCTGTCTTCCCTTTTGAGATGAAATGTCAGGCCTGTCTTCCCTTCTGAGATGAAATGTCAGGCCTGTCTTCCCTTCTGAGATGAAATGTCAAGCCTGTCTTCCCTTTTGAGATGAAATGTCAGGCCTGTCTTCCCTTTTGGGATGAAATGGCATGCCAGTCTTCAAATGTGGATACATATTTATTTTAGTTTTAAAGTGTTCTTCCTCTATGGACTTCTGTCCCCTATTGGTAATGTGGGAAAGTGGTCTCTGCAGGGAACCTAGGTAGGACAATTCTCCCCTCCTCCTCCCTACTCCTCCCCACTAATGAGGAGCAGTGCAGAGTAATGAAGCAGCTCAACTGTACTCCATGGTGTGACTGCTCTCAGTTCATAATTAGACCCAGTGTACCAATGACAGGCAGTAAGCAGACAGCAGAGTGGAAACAGGCAGAAAGCAGGCAGCATACTGAAGACAGGCAGTAAGCAGACCGCAGGGTGAAGGCAGGCAGTAAGCAGGAAATTCAGTGAGGAGAAATAAAAGCGAGACAGTGAGACCTGGCTTTTGATGCACAACAGCCTAGCATGTAGACAGACCCGCTATTGACAGATGACAGACCAGCATGTAGGTGGAAACAGAGCTGCACTTCTTATTCACTTGGCAAATGTATATAAATAGATGTTTCCTTTAGATCATAAAAATCCACAGTATTTGAAAGCCAAATTTAACATTGACAAATGTCTGTATCTTAGACGAAATGCTGCGATGTGCCATAACAGCAGTAAGTGTGACCCATTGCTTAAAGGTGAATCAATGCACCAAAAATGTTATTCTTATCATAACCAACGTTTTCATTTCATTTGGACTTTTATTCATTGCTCAAACATATGTTACAAAATCCATTTTTCTTTTACATATTTAAAAGTTTCAGAGAACGAGATGGACAGACAGAGACAGGGATCTAGTTAAGGTCCTCCTCACTCCATCAGGGAACGAGATGGACAGACAGAGACAGGGATCTAGTTAAGGTCCTCCTCACTCCATCAGAAAACGAGATGGACAGACAGAGACAGGGATCTAGTTAAGGTCCTCCTCACTCCATCAGGGAACAAGATGGACAGACAGAGACAGGGATCTAGTTAAGGTCCTCCTCACTCCATCAGAAAACGAGATGGACAGACAGAGACAGGGATCTAGTTAAGGTCTTCCTCACTCCATCAGGGAACGAGATGGACAGACAGAGACAGGGATCTAGTTAAGGTCTTCCTCACTCCATCAGGGAACGAGATGGACAGACAGAGACAGGGATCTAGTTAAGGTCTTCCTCACTCCATCAGGGAACGAGATGGACAGACAGAGACAGGGATCTAGTTAAGGTCTTCCTCACTCCATCAGGGAAAGGGACAGTTGCTGCTTGGCTGTCCTGTCATCCCCTCATCCTCTACATGGCGCTCAGCGATCTCATCCATCACCAGAAGCCGAGGCTGAACGCTTCTCGCTCCACTGAGAGTCACTGAAAGCAGGACAACCTGGAGTATGCCTGAGCATTATTCACCCGACACCACAGACACCCATCAACCCCCGACACAGAGCCCAGTCGCGCTTCTCCTTTTTCACTCTCTCTCCCTCTCCTGTATATTCTCTCTCTCCCTCTCCTGTATATTCTCTCTCGCCCTCCCGATCGCTTTCACATGGAGGAACCCCAAACACACCTGGCCCAGCTCTGTGCCCCCCCCCCCACAACAGCACTGTCAACACCTGCAAGGTGAGCAAGGTTGGACAGGCGTCGTCAGGAAACACAAAGCCATGTGCATTCTTCTGCCCACAGCCTGTGCTGTGTGACCATCCATCACAAGACGTCTGTATAAACAGCTCACATCATTAACAAATGATTACAGTCATATTAAACCCGGTAGAATACGCCTAGTCAGAATGGTTCATTTATGGACTGATGGGAGTGCGAGCGAGGGACTGAGAGATTGTTCTCAGGCTGCAGTGCAGATAGACAGGCAGACAAATGGACAGAAGGACAGACATACAAACGCATCACCAGAGGCAGCACAGAGTATGGAAGACTGGACGCATTTTAACATCTCTGTTACACAGACCTCTGGTCAGCTATATTTAAACATCTCTGTTACACAGACCTCCGGTCAGCTATATATGAACATCTCTGTTACACAGACCTCCGGTCAGCTATATATAAACATCTCTGTTACACAGACCTCCGGTCAGCTATATATGAACATCTCTGTTACACAGACGTCAGGTCAGCTATATATAAACATCTCTGTTACACAGACCTCCGGTCAGCAATATATGAACATCTCTGTTACACAGACGTCCGGTCAGCTATATATGAACATCTCTGTTACACAGACATCCGGTCAGCTATATATGAACATCTCTGTTACACAGACCTCCGGTCAGCTATATATGAACATCTCTGTTACACAGACGTCCTGTCAGCTATGTATAAACATCTCTGTTACACAGACCTCCGGTCAGCTATATATAAACATCTCTGTTACACAGACATCCGGTCAGCTATATATAAACATCTCTGTTACACAGACGTCCGGTCAGCTATATATGAACATCTCTGTTACACAGACCTCCGGTCAGCTATATATAAACATCTCTGTTACACAGACGTCCGGTCAGCTATATATAAACATCGGTGCGGTGATTCAGGTTTCCTGTCGGTCATGTAGAAACATTGGTGTGGTCATTGATATTCCCCCTGTCTCCAAGCCCTTTGTCTCCTTGACTCCAATAAGAGAATGAGCCAAACTGTTTTTAGTTTAGTTCTGCTCCTTTCATTAAGTGTTCCAGCTCCAAGGCTTTTTCTTAAACCACCTCAATATTCCAAGTTATAGCTGCTTAGTGCTGCAGGATAGGAAGGTGGTAACATCCAGAGAAATTAATAGGTGCATATGTTTTTTGGCAATGTGAAACAAATTTTAAGATTGGGGGTTTTGATTTGAAAGTAAAAAAGACGAATAAATACATCTAATATATTATGTATTTAGTATAATCACATCAATGTAAGTAAATTACAGATATTTCTTACGGTAAAATGAGAAAAAATTAATTATCAATGTGTATATGTGTAATTGTGGATACAAAGTATAATACTGTATGATACTGTATGACTGCACTGAGTGCTTACGCAATGTTAAAACAACCTTAGTGTTATAGATCAGGCTCTTTCTTATAAAACCTGTTTCGTCTTGATGAGGTCATTACCAATAAAACAACCTTAGTGTTATAGATCAGGCTCTTCCTTATAAAATGTTCACCCGGCACAGCCAGAAGAGAACTGGTCACCCCTCGGAGCCTGGTTCCTCTCTAGGTTTCTTCCTAAATTTCGTCTCTCTTAGGGAGTTTATCCTAGCCACTGAAGTTCATCACTATTGTTGTTTGCTCCCTGGGGTTTAAGGTTGGGTGTTTTGTGAAAGCACTTTGTGACAACTGCTGATTTGAAAAGGGCTTTATAAATTAAATTTGACTGATTTGATTGATTGATGAGGTCATTACCAATAAAACAACCTTAGTGTTATAGATCAGTGTGACGGTGAGGTGACGGATTGGTCCGCCATCTCCCGCATTCTCCAGTTTGCCAACAACCATGAACTCATCCCGGTTCCATTCATTTGTCTTGTCTTGTCATTCATTGTTCACACCAGGTCCCAATCATCCAATTAGTATGTGTTTAAATGTTCCTCCTCTGCTCCCCTCAGTTGTGAGTCATTGTTTAATGTCGG
>JACXGJ010010328.1:0-22181 GCA_016801105.1 Esox niger | reverse complement strand
CTACCCAAGTTACTTACGCTTCCATCTGTTTATGCTTCTTCCCTGAATTCGGTTTTATAGCCTCTGGCCAGAGCCCACATGCGATCATTAATTACTCAAATTTGTTTTAACCCCTTTTAGGGAGTTTTTCCGAGCCACTGTGCATCAACACTGTTGTTGCTTGCTCCTTGGGGTTTCAGGTTGGGGGTAAAAAGATTACAGGACTTTATAAAATAAATGTGATTTATTAAAAGTAGAGTGGCAGCTAAAATCGTCAGGTATCGTCTTGATCTGCAACACAACCAGGAGGACTTTGGACAGGGACTGCAACAAGTCAAGCCTGGTACTCCACAGGTGTGGGCCAAGACCTTATGCCCTAAGTTTAAAACGGCAGGAGACAGGGAACATTTTGAAAGTGCATTCTTTAGATCTACAAGGATTTATAGAGAAGGAGAAGGAGAACAGACCATACACCCCCAGCACAATAATATAGCAGTGTAAGACCTTGGGGCTGAGACAGGGGGGTCCAGTGACACCGTGACCCTATCCAAGGAAGGCCTCTGTGACTGAGCCCTCTGTGATTGGTTACAGTAGTATGATAAATCTACTATTAAAGCTTAGAGTTTACAAGGATGAGGTCAAACTCTGGCTGGTGGCGCTGTAAAATCACCAGGTAAAGACAATGATATCAAAGCCCTTGCAAATGTTGTTGGGGATTTAACAAGACAAATCTCCCTCCCAACCGGCAGAAATGCACTCACATTGTCTCCAGTCCTCCGCAAAAACATCATAATAGCTCTTTTATCTGGGCCCTGGAATGTAGTTGCCATAGAAACAAAACTCAAGGTGGAGGTTTCAAAACGCACTTTAAAGCTGCATATCTCAACCGTGGCAGTGTGAAACGCTATACAGGGGCATTAATATAGACATTATTTTCCACTCAACCTACAGATGATGTATTTTAACTTGAGCCAGTTTGCTATAGCAGGAAAATAAGGTAGTAGTAACTGGAAATGGGAATTGCTAGATAGATTACTATTTGTGGACGTTTTGGTGCGGTATATAAATGCTTTGAATAAGCAAATCAAATTTGTTTAAAATTACAACACTTACAAAACCATGTATATGCTACAAGTTTAAACCATGTATAGGCTACAAGTTTAAACCATGTATTCGCTACAAGTTTAAACCATGTATAGGCTACAAGTTTAAACCATGTATAGGCTACAAGTTTAAACCATGTATAGGCTACAAGTTTAAACCATGTATAGGCTACAAGTTTAAACCATGTATAGGCTACAAGTTTAAAACATGTATTAGCTACAAGTTTAAATCATGTATAGGCTACAAGTTTAAATCATGTATAGGCTACAAGTTTAAACCATGTATAGGCTACAAGTTTAAACCATGTATTCGCTACAAGTTTAAACCATGTATAAGCTACAAGTTTAAACCATGTATAGGCTACAAGTTTAAACCATGTATAGGCTACAAGTTTAAACCATGTATTAGCTACAAGTTTAAATCATGTATAGGCTACAAGTTTAAATCATGTATAGGCTACAAGTTTAAACCATGTATTAGCTACAAGTTTAAATCATGTATAGATTACAAGTTTAAACCATGTCTTAACAGAAACCATCAGGTATGTAAATGGATATGTAATTAAAACATAGGGTGAAATCAAGGCTGGTTCACCAGTGACAGTTAGAGGTTTTCATTTTGATGTGTGCTTCATTATCCATTTATGATGATTAAGTACATTGGTTGTATCCACAGAAATAAGAGTGAATTCACTCATTTATATATTTACAAAAAAATATTAATCAAAATAGCCATCAATGAAAGGCCGCAAAACCAAATATGTGCATTATTCCACTCAACTTTGCGATGATCAGTTCAACCTATGATCCTGCACTGTCTCGTCAACTCCCATGAGATCGTCTCGGGTTGAAGATCGTGGCATTTCTTCCTACTGGGTATCTGCACAGAGCCAAATCTGCTTTATTTTCTACACTGCACGTCCCACTTGGAAGTCTGTCAGATCAGCACGTGCAAGATCAAGCTCACCTGATTGATGATCTCAGTAAGCTTGCAGGCGCCCAACATGCTTGAGGGGGAAGCAGGATGAAACAAGAAAATCTCTACGGAGTCTCATGGGGAAAATCGCAAACTACAAACGTGAATTCACATGAAAATGGCAGAGTCAGGTCAGACGTACATTTAGGGAAGACAATACAAAAACTACAACCCTGATAGTTTATTGCGATGGTCTTAAATGAAACATTTTGTAAATAAATACACATAAAATTATAACATAACTTTTGGCGCTACAAATGGCTATGGTTAGGGCTAGGATTAGCGGTAGCGTCACTGCAGTTAGTCATCCCTTTTAGCATCTCCTTTAACTTGTAGTTGCATCTCATCGAAAAAAACCAGAGCCACCAATCCACTGACTTTAAACTAAAAACAAATAACTTGTCTACTCTCTACTGACATTCAATTACGCCTTAATCTGTGAGTTCAATCTCTGGGTTTCCCATGGCTTGGTTTATTTGTTAACTGATGTTCGCCAGCTGGGCAATAATGAGTGAATTTAAATATCTGCGGACTGTGACATGACAGACAGTACTTGTTGCATACCAAGCGATGGCATTATAGTATACACTGACACCTGGCAACCTCTGTAAAATCAACATACATGGCAACGTACATGGCAGAATGGCCAACGACCCCGACTGTGAACATCCTGTTCGTAGTCATATTGATCAATGTCCCAAAGCACTTCAGGAAAAATGGGATGATTATTATTTCTCTTCAATCCACTCGCCCATAGAAAGGTTTTTGTGTGTGTGTGTTTGTGTGTATGTGTGTGTGTGTAGGCCTGGGTGACTGTGCTGGCTATTGACGTGCATGGCAGGCAGCACTGCATGTTGAATCAGAATCAGCCTTCCCTCTGGTCCAAACTCTGCTCCGACATGGCCCCTTGGATTTTGAGGTAAATATCACAACATAAGTCTTAGTTGAGAATAAAGGCTTGGGATCTTGCTTCACACTGACACGTCAAAGGCAACAGAGCTCAAATGCACATAGCTTAATCACTGCTACTTCTAAGGTGTTGCTGTGACGACAGCTATTTGGATTTGTGGCATAATTTGTAACATCGATTACGGAAAATGCATTAACCATGCACTTGATATTCACCTCATGTTTGAATTTATTCTGGCTTCCTGATTAATATCCAGGATGTCTGTTACTTGGGTAATATCTTCAGAAAGAAGGATCCTGCCGTCTGAAACAACACTAATTGTTTTGCCCTTTAGTCTGTTAAATGAAAACATCTGCATGGAAGGGGACTTTCCCCAGTCTAAAGTACACATTGTTAACTACACAATGAGAGAATCAATGAGTTCCCTTTTAACTTTTCAACCAACAAAGCCGAGCCTCTTGTCTCAATTCTAGCTTTATAATTTCACATACTCAAATGCGCTTAATTAGCCTGTGGCTTTACACCAAATAATTTAGCATTAATGAGCAATTCTCTGAAAGAGAAGTATTTCACATGCAATAAGGAAGGAAGCTAGGTAGCTAGTTACGTCTGAAATGTCACTCAGATTTTGATCAAAAGGTATTAGGTCAGTTACATGTTTCCAATGTGTGTTCTGGTTTCTGGCATCACTCATCGGTTTCTGGACCAACGAGAGGCCCGAATGAGCCCACACTTTGGGTCAAGTCAATCTGCAACAGACTCACCGAGAAGAAGTGTCAAACCTCCAACAGACCAATTCGACAAAGGGTTTAATAACAGGAAAACATTCAAGACCGACTCCGCAAAACCAACTCCAAAAACTCCAGACATGGCAAATGGTATATACACCATCAGTAGTGGAATGGAACTGGATGCCCTTTTATAATCTGCATCTGTGCCCCCCCCAGTTGGCACCGTGGCAGTCCCAGCCATGGAGTAATACTGGATTTGGGGTAAGGGTAGTGCCCGGGCGTTGTCTGAAAAGGGACTCCCAACATAAATGGCACCATTGAAGATGAGCAAAACAACAGTGCAAAAGAACTAAGATACTATTGTAATTTTCCAATGTGCAATACAATGTACTTAATGAACGATTCATGGAAATCAACCCAAAATGCAAATTTCTTAAATAATAAATTCTTAAATGTATTTCCACCCCAAAATACAATGTCTTAATCAGTATGGCACGCTTGTTTTCAGAACATTCTGCAGAGCCCTTTCTTATAACCTCCTGAATGACTGGAGGAAACAAAAGGCTTTTCCTGGAAACCCTTTCAAATGTTGTGTCTTGTGACCTCAAAATGCAAGTGTGTGTGTGTGTGTGTGTGTGTGTTTGTGTGTGTGTGCGCGTGCGTGCGTGTGTGAACTACGTCATTTGAACAGTGAGTGGTAAGTGGTATATTTAGGTGAACAATCGTTGATTTCTGAAGTTCCAAAGACAGGTGTCTCTTTTGGTTGGTAAGTTTTATGTATTTTCCAAAGATGAAAGATGTATTTACAGATGTAAATAAATAAACATGGGCTTAAAACATTTAGCAAATTTTTAAACCGCTAAGTGTGCTTTTAGTGGTTAATCAATGACATTAATAAATATGATTGCACTGACTCACGTCACAGGACTGCACACGTCACGGGACTGCACACGTCACAGGACTGCACACGTCACAGGACTGCACACGTCACAGGACTGGTTTTTACATGGAAATGGTGGAGCTCGATATGAAATGGCAGTGCTGTAGCCAAACATTTGATTAATTTACATGAATTGTTTTTTCAGCATTAATCGATACAGTATGATGGAGAACTGATCTTAAACAGGCTGAATGAAGACATATGTTTTTGCATTTTTGCCTGAAGTCAGCCAGAGGTCTGTTTTATTTCCATAATAATTGTTTAATTTCTCTCTCTGTAAAGTCTCATAATGCCACAGTGGGCGCACTGCTGAAAGCTGGAAATGGAAAATTGCATTTTTTTGTGCATATATTTAGTAGAGACCATTCTGTTGATCCATGGGGGTGTCTTCAAGTGGCCAGCCTCAGTTCCTCGAGTGTCTGGTGCAAAATTGCTTGTTTTCTGCCTAGACCTACTATACAGCAGCCAGAGTAACTGATGGGGTGTTTCAAAAAAGAGGGAGAGAGTACTCTGAGATAGAACTCCGAGATAGAACTCCGAGAGAGGAACTCCGAGATAGAACTCCGAGAGAGAACTCCGAGAGAGAACTCCGAAAGAGAACTCCGAGAGAGAACTCCGAGAGAGAACTCCGAGAGAGAACTCCGAGAGAATTCAGAGAACAATGGGAGAGAAACCCAGAGGAAATAGTCTTGCTTAGCAGTTATTCAGATCCATACACACTGAATTCCTTTAAAGGTAAACAAAAGCCATGTGCATCACATTCTATTCCTTTATGAGGCAAATTCAACCACGAAATAACAATGATGACGATAAGGACAACAAACAGTATTTCAGTGCATATTTCAAGACTCTTTGTGTCACTGTAGACAGTAGATGTTTACAGTAGATGTCTACAGTAAATGTCTACTGTAACCCATTTTGGCTCATGATGGGGTACTCATGAGCCAAAACGGGTTTTGGTTACTATGTCGCCAAACCGTTTATAATTGAAAACAATTATTTACTTTATTTCAAATGTTCATGATTTGTTACAAACTCAATATGTAACATATCCCACAAATGTATTTAACATTCTAGAATATATAACTGCTGTCAATGAGAAAATAATGAAGGAACAAAGGCAAATAGAAAAAAGAGCCAACAAAACCCCCTAAACACCACTTGGGGATATTTGACAGGTGAATGCCTCTGCCTACTAAAGAAATCGGCCCTTGTATATTATAATATATTTTCCTGCACCATCTTAATGGTTTCAAAGAGCTTTTCAATCCCAGTCCATATCAGCCTATATGTATGGGATAATGATTTGAGGGTGGGCTTAGGCTCAGAAAGTTTCCTTAATGCAGGGAATCTGACCCAGGTAGCATTAACCTTGAATGAGGCATGCCAATCACAGCTGGAATAAAATCCAGATATACCTTACGTGGTTTAGAAGCACACCACTGGTGTTCACAGCAAACACGGATTAGCCGAAACCAAAAGCACTGTTGGTTGGGAACATCTGTAAAATACCTAGAGACCATACAGAACAACACCATACAATATTAACAACCTGGAACCTCTGGCAGCGATGAAGCTGATGACGAAGAGCCACCGAATGTGAACGATGACGACCACAAACGTGACCCAGGAGAGGGATGCAGCTGGCGACCCCCACCTCGTTGTCCACTAAGGAGGACAAACGGACCGTCCGACAAAACGTCCGGAGCCGGTGGCCCCAGGTGGTCGACGAGGGCAAGGTAGCGACCGCCCAGGGTGGTGGTGGTGATGAATTTGTTTGCTCTTGCCCACAGGATGAAAAAGTTGTGTTAAGGCCTGCAAGTGGAGGCGCGAGGGCAGCCAGATTTACAGCTCGTGCCTCATCTAAGGGAAGGACGTGGCGGCTGACACCAGGGAGACAAGGGCCGATTAATGGGTTCCAGGAGGCCCACGGGAGAGCCGTAATGGCCCGATAGGATGTGATATAACAGCGCCAACCCGCATGCCTTGTTCATCACGTCGCATGCCAGCCGCGGCCACGCAGGAGTCAACCATTAATAACTCCATGTGTCTTTGGTTGGCATCAGCGACCTCCCGTTATCACTAACCGGCATGCAAACACATAGATCTAATCTGTCTGTGATCAGGCTGGTGGGAGGTTTCGCCTTAGCATCAGGCAGGCCTTGACAGAAAGGTTCGCCTCAGCATTAGAAAGGCAGGCCTTCACAGAGATGTTTCGCCTCAGCATCAGGCAGGCCTGGACAGAGAGGTTCGCCTCAGCATTAGAAAGGCAGGCCTTCACAGAGAGGTTCGTCTCAGCATTAGAAAGGCAGGCCTTCACAGAGAGGTTTTGCCTCAGCATCAGGCAGGCCTGGACAGAGAGGTTCGCCTCAGCATTAGAAAGACAGGCCTTCACAGAGAGGTTCGTCTCAGCATTAAAAAAGGCAGGCCTTCACAGAGAGGTTTCGCCTCAGCATCAGGCAGGCCTGGACAGAGAGGTTCGCCTCAGCATCAGAAAGGCAGGCCTTCACAGAGAGGTTCGCCTCGGCATCAGAAAGACAGGCCTTCACAGAGATGCTGAAAGATGCTCACAGATAGGGCAGTCTGTGTGAGCAGGAATTCAGTGGTGTGTGGGTGGCCAGTGGTGATTGAGGTCGCAGCAGCCACAGTCAGCAGGGACCCATGCAAGTGTGCCTGAAATAGACCAAGAGGAAAGCAAGCCAACTCTCATGTAGGAAGCAGCCAAGAGCTTGTAGGGTAGAACTAAATAGCAAACATATCTGCCGATCCTCAGTGTGTGTGTGTGTGTGTGTGTGTGTGTGTGTGTGTGTGAACAAGAGCTTATATCATGCGTGTATGTTTGTGTGTGTGTGTGTGTGTGTGTGAACAAGAGCTTATATCATGCATGTGTGTGTGTGTGTCTGTGTGTGTGTTTGTGTGTGTGTGTGTGTGAGAACAAGTTCCTATACCATGCGCGTGTATTTCTGTGTGTGTATTTCTGTGTGTGTGTGCATTTGTGTGTGTGTGAGCAAATGCCTACATTATGTGAGTGTGTCTGTTTGTGTACAAGTGCTTATATCATGTGCGCGTATGAGCAAGTGCTTATATTGTGTGTGTTAGCGCAAGAATGTTTACATTAGCATCGTCAATCTACGTCCTTGGTGTGTGGCGTCCGCGCACGCCTGGCCTCCTTTGTGCGGCACTCGAAAGATCCGCAGGGAACGTGATTTGTTCAAACCACAACTGCCTCTTTCCCGTCTCCTCCTGGCACGGTGCGCACTTTCATTATTATCGCGTAAATTAATTTCCTTCGTCATTAACGTGGTGCCGAAACGGCCGGCCAGCTCCCTGGCTTTCCTGAGCCAATATAAAGCCTCTCCATGACTGTCCCTCACCTTTCCCACTGCGGAGACACCTTCTCCGTGACATTTAATCAAAGCGGGCTTAAATGGGGCTGCTGGATGCCTCGGACGGATGGGGCCTGGGAGAACGCGTTTCCCATTAGAGTAGTAGGCCTTTGACATTATTAAGACGTAGATGCTTGGGGCCGGCGTCAGTATCAGCAGATGTGGGGAGAGACCATTTCATCAGTGTTGCTGGATGTTCCCGTGATGGAACAGCAGTCATGGCTCCGTTACAGCAGGAGCTCTTTAACAGAGTGCACCCGTGGCCACTCACACGCCCGCGCCCACACTAACCTCGCGCGCGCACGCACACACACACACACACACACACGCACACGCTGTACACTCACTTTCTCTTTAAGGCCATGTAAGACGCTGTTTGGGAGTTTGGAAGACATTAAATCAGCATGAAACAGCACAGAGGGCTCTATGGAGCTATAGGACTTTGGGGTAGGCCGGAGGATATTTTAGATAAGAGAATAATAACTCCTAATAATTCCAGAGAAATGACCGCAGATCAATAGCGATCTACGATTGCATTTGACTGCTGGCTACTCTCCATCTCCCTCCACCTCTATTTCCTGAAACACTCTGGCCATTTCACCCCCCCCCCAACACAATTTGGACCAAGCTCAACAGGACATCAGAAAATAGGTTGATCACACGTATAGAATGATACGATAATCAGATGAAAAGGCCTGTATATCCTTTACATGCTTAGCAAGATTAACAGCTGACCGACCTAATTATCCTGTTTTGAAATCAGTCCACTAAATGGGAAAATTGCCAACCAAAATAAACATGCCAGTGACCCTGTTGTTTCTGGGAAGCTGACATTGAGTTTGGATATACAAAATGTAAATATAAAAACTACTTTTAAGGTGCATATCTCAACTTGAAAGATTGCTGAGAAAACCAGGTGTTTGAATTGATGTGTGGGTGCTCTGATCATGACCTTACATAGATTAAGATAAGCAGAATGATGTGTTTGCACGACTAATGCAATAATCAGTTTAATATTAAATTATTACTGTTTGTCAACACAATCACTGTCAACAACAAAAAGTCATTACAATCACTGGGCGTGAAGTCAGTGAAACCCTATAACTATAATTAATACCTATGTTTGTATATTCAGGAACACCTTCCTTGAGGTCAGTGAGTACGTGTTGCAATTTGAACATACATAGCTCCCTACATGTCAGTGATAAGGATTTCCTGTTTTAGGGACTTCCTGATAGAAACAAGTATTTGAAAGCAAGGAGGCTAGGTCAAAGGACAGCGTTGTTCATTTTAATCTGTCACTCTCGTTAATAGCTATCAGAAATAGCAACGTCCTCCCAAATTTGTCTTCTTACATAAGGGATTATTGCAAATGAACCATTTTGGCTTTGGACGTATTAGCGACTAAGTTACACTCAGGGGATTCCAAGGTATATATTTTCTCTGTGATGCACACAAGCTTCAGACAAGATCTCAACTCATTTTCCAATGAAGTTTGTTCAAGCACAGATAAAAGCATGGAGAAAAGCAGTGGAGTCCTGGTCGGACACGGAACAGGAGATCAGATGCCCTGCCGCGGTGCTTTGAATCTGCCCTGTTTAGGGCTTTGTCTTTCAACTGGAACATCAAACGGACGTTCGTGACTCTGACATCATGAAGCTGAACGTGTGCAAATGACTCTGTGGTCATAACAGATCCCATGACCCTGACAGAGAAGGAGTGTCCAGAGGTTCCAATCCGGCCCTCATACCAACATGGCTACCTAATCATCGTCAGCTTTCAGTTGGCTCACCACCCCCCCACCAATAAAAAAGTGTAAAGTGGTGTAGGTGCTGAATGTGCGCATCAGTAATGTACCGTGTCACCTCTAGTAACAGGGTCGGCTAAATGACTCAAATGTAAAGTCCACGCGTGTGCGCGTGCATGCGATCGTGCGTGCGTGGATGGGAGGGAACTCCATCATGGTGCTTGACACTAATGGAAAGCCGAGCCAGCGATGAGGAACCCTCACAACGTTGTCATGCATTACACCATCAGGAAAGAGACGAGTTGACATTTATTCGGATCCCCATTTAGCTGAACATAACTGTGACAAACAAGGATTTGCCTAAAAATATAACAGAGAGCAGGCAAGTGGGGATAAGAGGGGGAGTGAAAGAGAGACAGACAGAGAGAAAGCAGTCTATTACCCAAATGTTGGCTGGGGCAGTGTTAAAATAAAAAAATTAAAGATACGAAGAACAATTTATAAAATAAAATGTTCTATAAGTACAGAAAATTTCCAGTCAAAGTATTTGTATAGCTTTCATAAAAGACTATACACTGTACCACTAGTTACATTCAAACTACTAATATGTTTTTAAAGACCCGTCACAAAAACACTGGGTTGTAAAAAAGTCCTCAAAAACCCGTTTGGATACACAGCCACTGGGGGACCCGATTCAGACATGATCCATCCGTCTGCTTCAGGGTGAGCGGTCTATCCCTCAGGGTACCCCGCCTTTCAGAGAGCAGGCCTTCCCAGAGCCGGTCGGCCTCCCAGAGATGCGCACCAGCTAAGTCCCGGCCGGGCTGAGCTGATCGGTGGCTCTCTGCTGGCAGCTAGTTCATTTAAAACCCTGCGAGTCAGCAGAACAACACAAACCAAGCCTGTTGTTTTATTCATCACTGCAGCAAACTTGGTGGCCTGGAGGAAGGATGGGATCACTACAGTGTGGGGCCTGCGAGTCTGAGCAAACACAAAGCTCACTCTGACTACCCTGTTGACGCCATTGTCTCTGTAGGCTCACATCGTTTTCAAAGCTATAATGTAAAGTGTGTTGAGAGGCCTTATTGTGGAGAGTCAATATGCAAAATCCTGTTTGAGACAATTACAACGCTAGTCTCATTCACACGGAGGCCCAGCGTTATCATCCCTAGCATGTGTTAGCCAGCAGATCGTTTCCCAGAGACACTAAGTTGTATTACACAGAAGGCCACAGAGGAGAAAGGGAATGTGGTCGCCACATTTTCTCTTTAATAATTCATGGGTTAATGATGTGATGTCAATGACCTCACATTTAAAAATAACCAGTTAGACTGTTCATGTCACCGTTTCAGATGATTTCAAGAGCAGTCTTCTACGTCCTGTATGAGCTGGCAAATTGCTCATGAAATTCCAATCAGCCTTGGGAATCTGTTCAGCTATCACACTTATATTTCCATTGCCTCTTTTTGCGTTGTCCTGATATTCCTTGGTCAAAACGTGATTTGGAAGGTTGATTTAGGGTGCAGCCATTACGATATGAACGGTCAGACGAATGTGGGACATCATGGGGCAATGTTTCAAAATGGTCTTACAGCTTCACATTTGTAGGTATAAAAGTTATCCAAAATTATGACAATAAAACCATAACATCTAACTAGCAACAAAATTAGCACCCACATGCCGTCTTAAAAATATACGAAGGATGTTGTTTGTCAAGTCTAGTCAAGTCAACTTCTAACCATGAAAAACATTCCTGAAACATTTTATTACCGTACCTCTTATGAATTACATTCATATGGAACTATTTTGTCAACCGCGATTCAATATGAACATAAATCGGTGCAAATAAGTTTCCTATCAACATAACCCCAGTGTTATTATTGTTCAAGGTTAGGCATCACAGTACAGAGTTAGCGTTAGGATTACGGTAAGGCATCACAGTACTGAGGTATGGGTTAGGATTACAGATAAATGTAAGGTTACAAAGACAGAAAAACACCTGTCTAAACACCACAATTCCCCAACAATGAAATGTGTTGCCCCCCGATGGAATCAAATTCGCAACCATCAGACCGAAAGTCGGTTTGCGGAAGCTCCCGCCCAGCAAAACAAATGTGGTATTTTTGTGGGGATTTCACTATTGGTAACTTCTGAACACACAAGACAGAGAAAATGTGTCCCTGAGTAAAAAAATTAGATGTTATTTCTTCCTACAAAATGGGTGTGAACAATATTTATACTAGGTATGTTTACGTAGTTTATTACCCACTCCTGTCCTAAGAAGTGCCTTCACTGACTAACTTGAGATAGGACCTTGAGATAGGACCTTGAGATAGGACCATAGCTCGTATCTCAGGGCACAGAAGCTATGGCAGTATGGTGTCACAGAAAAAAATGACTAATATTTAGCTGGTTGGCTGAGACTTATTTACATTTTAGTCATTTAGTAGATACTCTTATCCAGAAAGCTTGATTAGGGATTAATTTCCTTGCTCAAGGGCACATTGAGATATGTGTAACCTTGTCAGCACTGGATTCAAACCAGGAAGCCTTCGGTTACTGGCCCCACAGTCTAATTACGAGGCTGTCTGCCGGCCCATTTACACGTTAGTCATTTAGCTTGTGTTCAGAGCCACTAACATGAGCCATATTCAAGGACACAACGACAGGCTTTTCACCTTGTCAGCTGAAGGATTAGAACTAGAGACCTTTTGGTTAGAAGCCCAATGCTTGAACCACTCTGTCCCATACCATTCTGCTAACAATTTACATTAACAGCAGTTTCATAATATGGCAAGAAAAAGTCAACCTTATGGAGACATTTTACCCTTATCTTGGCACCGTGGCAAGATGGGTTTATTGCTTGAATAATTATTGGATGATATATTCATAGAAGAGTTAAAAGGGTGAACTCTTACTTTGAAAGGCCCCTGAATAATGACAGCCATTCCGCAGTCAACCCCACCTATTTGATCATCTAGCGTGAGACTTTTTGATGCAAAAACAAAAAACAAGCAATGTTTCTCAGTATCTGTTTAAAAATGAATGAATTGAGTACAAAGACTTTTCACAACACAAAAGGCAACGTCAGAAAATGACAATCAAAACGCACATGGACTGAAATCGCTGCAGGTTGATGACAGTGTCAACTTTCATAACAGCACACAGAAAGGGTGTGTCAACCTTCATAACGGCACACAGAAAGGGTGTGTCAACCCTCATAACGGCACACAGAAAGGGTGTGTCAACCCTCATAACGGCACACAGAAAGGGTGTGTCAACCCTCATAACGGCACACAGAAAGGGTGTGTCAACCCTCATAACGGCACACAGAAAGGGTGTGTCAACCCTCATAACGGCACACAGAAAGGGTGTGTCACCCCTCATAACGGCACACAGAAAGGGTGTGTCAACCATCATAACAACACACGCAAATAGGTTGTGTTAACCCTCGTAACAACACACACAAAAAGGGTGTGTCAACCCTCGTAACAACACACACAAAAAGGGTGTGTCAACCTTCATAACAACACACACATAAAGGGTGTGTCAATCCTCATAATAACACATACAAAAAGGGTGTGTCAATCCACAAGACCAACGCTCATTCCTATAAGTAATATGCATTGGCTGTTTTTTCATTCATTCATTCACTTATTTATTCAATTTAATTTATAAGGAGAAATCAACTGAGACCAACGTTAATTTTACAGCTGAGTCTTGCATAACAACAATAAAAACACATACAAAATGGCAATAAAACGTACATTAATAAAAAGAATCACAACCGAAAATAAAAATTATGAATAAGTAATTGCAAATGTCTTATTGGCACTAAAACATTTAACTTAAGATCCGTCTGGCATTCCATGAGTGTGGGGCAAAATATTCAAAAGCAGTTTAACCCAGTTCTGAATAGGCCCGCGGTATCTCCAGTAATATCCAGTCTTGAGAGTGTGCTTGGTAACTGTTGTTCTTCCAACTCATTTTCTCTGTTAGATAGTCAGGAAGTTTGTGCATGACTGCCTTATATAAAAACATCAAGCAATTTCTGTCACTTCTAGATGTCAGTGACTCCCAGCCAACTGAAGCATATAGCAGACAGTGATGAGTGTGAAAATGTGGACCAGTTCTAAAACGCAAGGCCGAATGATGATGAAGCTGAGGCCTGCATACACTGATCCGCCATTACATTATGACCACCTGCCTAATATTGTGTACGTCCGTCCCCCTTTTGCCGCCAAAACAGCCCTGAACCATCGAGGCTTGAACTCCACGGATCTCTGAAGATGCGCTGTGGTATCTGGCGCCAAGACGTTAGCAGCAGATCCTTTTAGTCCTGTAAGTTGTGAGTTGGGGCCTAAATGCATTGGACCTGTTTGTAGGTGCTTTCAGCAGTGGACAGGGGTCAGCATGGGCACCCTGACTGGTCTGCGGCTACACGGCCCCATATGCAACAAACTGATGCACTGTGTGTTCTGACACCTTTCTATCAGTGCAAGCATTTACTTCTTCAGCAATCTGAGCTACAGTAGCTCGTCTATTGGATCGGACCACACAGGTCAGCCTTTGCTCCCCATGTACATCAGCGAGCCTTGGCCGCCCATGAGCCCCTCACCGGTTCACAGCATTTCCTTCCTTGGACCACTTTCGATAGGAACTGACAATGTGGACGTGACAGATCAGATCGATTACAATAAAATAAAATACATGTAATCTTTACCTTTTACCATAATTTCATCAAACCAAATCCCATGGAATTTGTAAGAAACAACACATTCTATAACATAACCATTCAGGGCGGTCATTTTAGGGTCGTCCAAAGCAAGATTCTGTCTATTAGAAAATAGCATCTACTCAGTTTAATTGGAATTTTTTACCAACCGAACGGTCAATGAGGGATTTCTGTAAATCAGAAAGCCGATGTTCAACATCTTGTTCAAGAGAGACAGCCGAGTGTATAGTATCGAGACATCAGCATAAAAATGCAATGTACACTTCTTTACAGTTAGTTTTCAGTATTATATAGGGTGAATAATATAGGACCCAAAGTTTAACTCTGTGGAACTCCTTTGTGAACTATAAGTAGATGTATATGTAGATGTTGTTACATCAGATGCAATAGCCTGTGTTCTCTCACTAATATAATATTGAAACCAGAAGCTATTTTCCTTTTTCAATATGACTGAGTAATCCACTGTATTGAATGCACTCGACAGGTCAACAAACAGAGCAACTCAGCTTAATTTCTCATCGCATAATTTGACAATATCCTGTGATAATAATGTGCCCAGATCTAAAACCAGATTGGAATCTGTTCAAAATGCAATTTTCTAATATAAAGGAATGTAACTGTTTATATAGCAATGCCTCCAGGATTTTAGCAATGTAGAGATAGGGCAATAGTAATAAAGGACTAGTGTAAGCACCCCTATGCAGGGGGAGGACAAGGGCCGTTTTACAGACTTTAGATATAACCCCTGAAATGAATGTTCTATTAAATGTCTATGTTAGAGCTGCACAGATAATTGGAGCAGCATTAACCAGCTTGGATCTAACATATCAGCCTCTGTGGTTTGTGAGCTCAGTGTCTAAAACTGGCATTGAATCAAGGACCTCTTGAACAGTGAACAGACTCAGCAAAAAACATGACTCTTAAAATAAGATGTGCTAAAGTCTTAGTTTAAGAGTCATGACTTATTTTAAGAATCATGACTCTTAACAGTTCCTGCATAATTACTTGATTTTCATGAATTCCTCTTTCATTTATCCCCCTGTCATTTGGGATAGGTATAGAGGATTGTTACAAAAAAAAAACACCTGCTGCAATACACAATAACAGGCAATTGCATTTTCATAAGTAATAGTTACCTGTTATGGCAGTGTGGTGATGGCACTCTTTAATTGTGTGCAGTAGAACACAAGAATAGTAACACTTGACTTTCACTCAGCAAATCCATTTATCAGCCCATGCAGAACTGTGACTTAACCTCATAACCAAACAGCCAGACATCAAATGAATGTCAAACATCTATTATGCATTAATATCGAAGAACTACACTAATGTCAGCATTGGCTTTTGTGTTTATTTGTTGTGTTAAAGTCACCTTTTCTGTTAGAAGTTTTGCAGTTACATCTATTATGTGGTTGTTTTTGCCCAGGTCCCTTTTCCCCACCTCATATCAGCGTCAGACGCAGGATGTTGAGATATCACCGTGTATTTCAAAGACCATTTAAAATCATGCAGAAAGCAATTTCCAAGAATTACGCAAGACAAAGTTAAACTGCTACACGTTCAGTGCAAGCATCTAACGACAAAACAAGATGTGCGTGAATAACGGTGGAATTCTTCGACAGGAAAGATTTGATTCCACTGAGGAACTGCACCGAATGTGTCTTTAAACCTCAGCACATTCAAACAGAAATCAATGGCAAATTGTTATTAATGATTTTGTAACGGCTCCAAGCAGGAACGCTCACGGCACCACAGCTTATAGCTTATTACCAATTTGATCAAAAACAAGCCTCTTGAGGAGCTGAAGACAATATTCAGCCACTCTTGGAGAACAATGGAACTTAGCGAATACATTCCTTCTATCATTCTATTGTCCTCCAAGGGTGGCTGAATATCCTCTTCAATTCGATGCCGAATGACTTATTAATCCCCTGACACCCATTCCTCCCATACATGTGTAGGATCTTAAATTGAGCCGGCAGAAAATTCTGCAGAAATCTGTGGACATGGATTTGCATTTTGGCAGTGGAAGTGGAAATAGCAAACCTTCGGATGCCCTGTCTGAATTGAGTTTTTCATGTATTTCATTGCAGCAAAGCTCTCCTTAACAGTGTGATTCATGTAAAAAAAAAAAATATATAATTATATAATATTTTACATGAATCACAGTGTATATTCATGTGATGTTAGGCTGGACAGATGAAACATTTTGCAACAGTTTTTTAGGGTGAAAATTGTTCATTGCATTTGTCATGGAGGCCAGTATATTAATATGACCTTATATCCAAGCTACGTGTTGTAGTTTTAGACAAACATTTTTTTTTTTCACCCTGGCACTTCCTATCAACTGTATTGAGCCCTGTGGCTTAACTAGTAAATCAATCAATTTAAAACTACAAACGAATTCAATGAACCGGAACAAACACATCAGGGTTTCACCAGTGAACTGCTGAAACATTAAAAAGCCACCTACTGTTATACAGACAGGCAAGTATGAGGAGAACAAAGAAATCACACTAGAAGTCACACATATCACATAGGTTTGTATATATCCTGAACTGCTATTTACAGTTTTCATTTAAATTCATTGTCATCTACAGTTAGCCGATGACATTTCAGAAATATCAATACATTTTTATAAACTTGCTGCCCTATATTAGTATAGTTAGGCCTTCTGGCGACCATCGTCCTTGATCAGCTCAATCGCACCCCCTGCCTGAAGTTCCTCATCAAACCAACACTCAACCTGCCTCCCTTGAACGGAACTCATATCTCAGATCACAATCACCTGAGTACTGACACCTGTTCCCCATTAACACTCCCTATTTCGTCTTCCCAGCTTGCCTAGGTCTTTGTGAGGTGGTTCTTCGTGAGGTATTGTGCTTTTTTGTAGTGGATGCATACTGAGCCTGGTTCGCTTGTTTTATTTTTTCATATACAGTGGATTTACTACCTTGACTGTGTTTCGACCAACCCTCTCTGCCTAATCCTTTTATTCCTAGTTATTTTGCCGTTACCAGCCTTTTTGACCTGCTCGACCCGTTTTCGGCCCTGGGCTATCCCTCCTCCGTCTGTCGTTGTGTACCTCTGCCCTGTCGTCCTGCATTTCCCTGTAACGACCTGTGCCCGCCTCTGTGTTTTTTGCCTGTTGCCTGATTCCTCTGTTACTCCATTAAAGTGGGTGTACCGTGCTTGTTCCATCTACTCCTGCCTCCCTGGTGTACTCATTCCAGTTATTCAATGCAAAAGGCCAGATGTGCCGACCTGCCTGTGTAATTCAGACCATATCTCAAAATGGATATTTTTATTTAAGTTGCACACCACTTTAATCAGGACAATCTCATCTTCATAAATAAATATGTTTGGGCTGTGCCATTTACTGTAATCTAATGCTACTTCCTGGAAACCTTTGTTCCCTTGGAACTCTGAGCTTCGCCTATTGATTTCCAATGGAGAGACATGCTGGTATATTTAGTCAAAAAACTCAAAATGTATATTTTAGAATTTCTAGAAGTGTGGCGTTTTAAATCAAGACAATCTCCTGTTTTTTATTAAATATGATTTGGCAGTGCCATGCCTTGTAATCAAACGCTAGACTAGAAATATTGATGAGTCACTATAGTTACCCAGATGTAATTGCTACTGATGCAATGGAGGTTTGAATGTTAAGTTTTAAGTTTTTTTTTCAATTGTCTTAAGAAACGATGGAAGGAGTTAAATAAAAATGGACACATTTGTTGGGGCCATTTTGAGGAAATTAAATTATTAGCACTAACCTTGCCACGAGAGCTTCAGCAACGATCTGATTGAATTAATGTACTAATTTACTACCAGCATTCTTTAGCGGTTTTACAGGTGTGGGTGTATTTTGAAGCGTTCTTTTATCTAGCCTAATACTGTCTGCTAATTCAAACCCCCTTTCCTCAATACTCGGTCCCTCTCTGCTCCACAGCAAAGGACCCAGATATCCCACCCATGATGCTTTCCAAACAAGTAAATATTGGCTACTAAGAGAGAGACACAGGCATTTGCCTTATACAACGTTCCCTCAAAAAGCCAGAAAGTTGTCCCTCAGCACCACTGCAAATGGACCTTGGATTTGCTGAACGTGGTGATAAGTTCTCTAAAATCTCTTCTCCGAGGCGTTCAGTTTTGTCATTGTTGTAACTTACCTTTAGAAAGAAAGGAACGAAAGCTACCACAGGAATTCATTTTCACATTGCTCTCTTGGCTCCACAAAACATAGTCACTCTAATTAGCTAATTAACAAGGATTAGGAAAACCGAACCGCTCGAATCAAACATTTAATTAGCAAACTGAATGGACACTATAGTATTCGGTCTGATGGAGGGGCACCAAGCATGGCTGCAGTGTCTCTCTGACAAATGTTTTTTCTCTTTGTCTCTCCCCAGAGGCGGTTTCATCCATCTTTAAACAGTCCTCACCGGTCCATCTTGTCTACCCACTGTGAGCCTAGTGGTATCAGCGTATTACCTTTGCATAGATTAAAGCGACACAGAATACTTTCACCGGCTCACTGGAACAAATGCTGGAAGGGAACTCTGCCACAGCACAGCATTTTCCCGCTCCATGTAGATGCCCAGCAACATAGACACGTTGCGTTGTTACAGTAATTCTTTTTGGACAACGTGGTTTGGGATGACCCAAAGGAGCCTCTAATGGCTCTGGCTCACCGGCTGGTTCCGGAGCTTAACGCAGGGGAGGGAGTCCACAGTAGATGCCGCGATGTCAAATGTGTAAACCTCCTGTGTACACATCTGACATTCGGGAGAAACATTTGTGCAAATGTATACATGTTTCCCTTTGAAGAGGAGAATGTAATCCTTGAATGATTAAAATTCTGTGGAAAGTATTCAATTTTTAAGACATAAATGGGGTGAGGCTGTTCTAGGAGTCCGGATAAGGAAGCACTGCGCTCCCATCTCGAGTGGTGACATTTCAAAACAATGGGTGCCACTGCTGTACCAGTTCCCTATGACGACAGCTCGACACTCAGCAATACAAAAAGACTGCTGTTTGCTCAAACACAATTACACGGTAAAGCCTGCATAGAGAATGCTCTAATGGACCATCTGCTTGAAGCGATTAGCTTTCCTGAGGAAAATCACCTTACATGAAGTGAAGTTAGTTGGTTTCCCTGAGGAGATTGTTCAACCAACCTCAATAGACATTCCCAAACAAGATCAATCGTATAGATGAGAGACCCTGTATTTTCTTTAGTTAGTATTTGCACAGCAGACACCATATGGATCATGTATTTCCTTTGCCTAACCTCGTCTAGCTTTATCAAAATCAAAAAAGGAGGGGGGTGTGTGTGTGCGTGCGTGCGTGCGTGCTGTGATCAGACGAGCTGTAATGAGTGAGAGTCCTGTCATACCAATGCTCTTCTTGGCCCCGGTAACCGCGACACTGCCTTGAAACTGTGTTCTATCAAGACTCTCACATCTGAGGGCTGCGAGGTTTGGGGGGGGCAAGCTGCTCAACGAACATGAAGCTGCGATGCCTGGAGATACAACAGACCTGCTCACTGAATCTGAGGACACTCTCATATGGGGCTAGTTCTGTCATGAAACACCCCTGCCGCAGTGTCCCTGTTAAGAACTGCAGTTTGTTATATATGTATATACAGGTGCTGGTCATATAATTAGAATATCATCAAAAAGTTGATTTATTTCAGTAATTCCGTTCAGAAAGTGAAACTTGCATAATGTATACAGTCATTCCACACTGACTGATATATTACAAACAAGGATTTTTAGAAATTTCTGAACAGGTTTGTTCCTGGCCATTGTGCCTGTAATTGAACCCAAAATTGCTGATGCTCCACATACTCAACTAGTCTAAAGAAGGCTTTTAAAAATTATCAACTTGGATTAGCAAACACAACGTGCCATGGGAAAACAAGAATGATGGTGGCTGATAATGGGCCTCTGTACGCCTATGTAGATGTTCCATAAAAAATCTGCCATTTCCAACTGCAATAGTCATTTACAATATTAACAATGTGTTTACTGTATTTCTGATTTTATTTTATTTGAATGGACAAAACAATATTTTGAAAACAAGGACATTTTTAAGTGACACACACACACACACACACACACACACACACAGTTGACCAGTACATTTTTCGGTGAAACATACTGTATTCATACCAGCAATGGGCAGCTTCAGACGTCCTTCAATAGCGTATCTGAGCTCTAAGCTCTTTTTCACAGTGCTTGCTGCAAGCCACATTTCCTATGGAAGGCAACAAAGATATAACCCAGCAGGCTGTGTTTCTTGAGAGCCTAAACTGTCATCTTCACCAGAGAAGCGGCATTCTAGAGTCGCTCCAAAACTGACAACACATATTGAATAATTGTGGCCGAGTGTTTGTACTCCCGTCTTGCTCAACCCGTCTGTCTTTTCCGTCAGAAAGAGGTTCACGGTAGGATTCGTCGTGAGAGAGTATCTACTGTGAAATCCCACAGAGCAGCTCTTCAGCCCATGTCCACGTGATGTGCAGGGTTTTGTTCCACACCAGAATTGAAACGGCATTAAATCTTGCCCACGATGTGTATTCCACAGCACAGGACGGAAAAACACCGCCCCAGAACGCGGAGCCGTTTGGGCCTCCTGGATGCCAGTCTAGCGCTGCATCCAAGTGCAAAGGGATCCGCGGCAGGATCCACTAAACTGTAGGTTCAAACCTCAACTGGGAATCTAAAACGCGGGGCCGTAAAGCATTGGCTACGTTCACCAGAGGAACACACCGTATTTTGGCTTATTTCCAAAATGAATACTTTTTATCCTCGACTGGAGACACAGGGGGCTATTCAAAGGACGCCTAAACCATCTGACCTTCATGAACAAAGCAGTATTGTGTGGAAATGTTGCACAAACTGCATTCGTTGAACACCGAGCGGATGTCTTCGTTGAAGTGAGCTGGTCCGATGTTCTTTCCTTCTACTAACGTGTTTTACTTTATAACCTCCAGGCTACACAATACAAACATTATACCTCCAATTGAATCCCTCTGATTTACATCGGATTTAGTCAAGACGGTTCTTCGGACATGCTGAAACACCTACACTCACCCACACATCTGGTTTACTCAAGTCAGATGCCGGTGAATGAAAAATGCATTACGTGTACCTACGTAAAACATGCTGGGTTACATCAAATCAACGTAGAGTTTCAAGGTTGCGTGCAGGAAATAAGAGCTTTTTCTCTCAGGATGAGGGGAAATAGGCCATAGGAGAGGAGGCAGTATCATGGAGAACCAGCAGAACAGAGACAGACCAACGTGTTCCGTCTCACCAGGATCCAATAATATCTGTCAAGTATTTAGTTTTTTCCAGCACAAGCCTGGAAACACTCTGTCACGGTCCATATTATTGACCATCAAATATCACACCGCCTTCGCCTGGAAGCTCCATCACAAAGACCGGGAGCCAGGAAAAGCCTGTTACTGAGGAGGGTGAATCCTCCATCAGGTTGATACCAAGGTGCCCAAAGTCAAAGGTGACATAAGTCAATCTTAAATAAGTACGCGAATATACTGTGACAGTTCGGCACAAAACAAGTTTGTAGCCTCGGGTATATAAATAAAACGCTCTTTTCTCGCAAGGGAAAGCCGACCAAAACTTATTTTATTTGGGGGGGGGGGGG
>JACXGJ010010327.1:0-22083 GCA_016801105.1 Esox niger | reverse complement strand
CAGACAGACAGACAGACAGACAGACAGACAGACAGACAGACAGACAGACAGACAGACAGACAGACAGACAGACAGACAGACAGACAGACAGACAGACAGACAGACAGACAGACAGACAGACAGACAGACAGACAGACAGACAGACAGACAGACAGACAGACAGACAGACAGACAGACTCAGACCAGGGCCAGATGGGTTCAGTGTTAAGGACAGAGTGTGTCAATGTGTAACTATGTGGTCCTGTCATTGGGTCCAGTCGCAGACCTTGCTCCGGGCCAGAGGGGTTCAGTGTTAAGGACAGAGTGTGTCAATGTGTAACTATGTGGTCCTGTCATTGGGTCCAGTCGCAGACCTTGCTCCGGGCCAGAGGGGTTCAGTGTTAAGGACAGAGTGTGTCAATGTGTAACTATGTGGTCCTGTCATTGGGTCCAGTCGCAGACCTTGCTCCGGGCCAGATGGGTGTGGACGATATGAAGCTCCTGGAACAGCAGGCCCAACAGCTGGCTGCCGAGGCTGAAATGGACAAACCTAAAATCAAAGAGAAGATCCTCTTCGTCAGGTCTGCCATTTATCTGTGTATTCATCCATTCATTTAGCATCCTTTCCATTCAGCTCTGAAAGCCCGGCTACATGCCACAAAATGTCCTGTCATCGTGTTTTTTTTGTATTTTTAGTTAATATTTTTATAAAAACACATCAGGTTGTGGGGGTCTTTCAATACCAGTTTTAAAGTGTGCGTGTGCGTGTGTGTGTGCGTGTGTGTGTGTGCGTGTAGGAGTGACACGTCTCGCAGCGAGTTGGCTGAACTGGCCAAACAGGCCAACCCAGACGAGATTGATATTGATGATGAGGACGAGGAGGATGGTGATGAAGACCAGGGCCCAGATGGTGAGTTTCAATGCCACCAGGGGGCAGAAATGCCACAGAACATTTCCATAGAAACGGGCGGCATTGGAAGGCTTTAGGACCTTCCAGCAGAGCTCACTCAACATATCCAAGCCTAGACCCTGTCCCACCTCTGTGTTATTTAAAAATATATTATAATAATTACATTCCCGAATGGAAGTTGTAGATACTGCAGTACTTTTGGGCTGGTCTAGTGAGCTGTGCGTTTTAGACGGGAATAGGTTGCTGTTGTCGTGCCGGTGGTGGTCTGAAGCTGTGTTCTGATTGCCCCCCCCCACAGAGGTGCAGCTGGAACAGAAGAGCGTCCCCACAGCTGTTTTCGGGGGGCTGAAGGAAGGGGAGGACTGAATACAGGAGGATGAGATGGAATCAGTCACCCAGATATGGCATCGCAGGCGAGCTCCCCGGCCACAGATGGAGTCCTTAGCGACTCCTGTAAAACGGATGCTGGGAATAGATTTGTACGAAGATTGTTCATTGATATTTTTTATGTTGTCGATTGTATGGTTACTCATTCTGCAAGTGTGCACCCGATCAGTGAATAAAAAAATGAAAATATGTTGAAATGCTCATTTGGTTTTATTTTTGAAACCATTCAAAAGCTCTTATTCTCATAACTATGGAAAAGCTCTTTCTGATTCCGAAAACAATTGAAGTGCCCCTGTCATGTTTTCATCACATTTTGAGAGGTGCTCCCTCTAAAGGTCAGGAGAAACAATATGGCGTTTGTCATTATATGATGGCATGTTCAATAGATTTAAATCCTCCGACTACAGTTTCATAATAAAGAGTGCCTTGATCTTTTCTTATGGATCCCGCTAATCAAAGAGCTCCTACAGCCTACCAGGTCTTTCATGTGTTAATTGATCTATAAATGCTCCTTGCCATTGATTTACTGATGAATGAAAACCAGCCGTGGTTGTTTTCTAACAGAACGAAGGCCTATTCTTCGATGCTTTCACTGGTTCATTCCAGACTTGTTTCACATGTTGTGAGACTGAAGGGAGGTTATATGGCAGAGTTCCTGTCTTATTACTCACAGCGATTGTTCTGGCTGCCACCACGTCCCTTTTGTTGGTCAAAGACATGTTTCAAAAGAGCCTGAAAACTTTCATTGTTTATTCAACTGCAAACGCCTGTTTCTGTTTCGCCTCCTGATGCCATTTTAGGTTTACACGTAAAATACTGGTCCAGACAGCCGTTACCCCAATGGTCAGCAGGGAAGGGAATAGTTTATAAAGGCGTTCCCATACATGTTATACAATAACAAACATTTATCAGCCAAAATGGCGCTTGCATCGCATTGGCGGTCGTGTGGCAGTGTCCTGAAAGGCTCTCCACACGTCACAGTGTGATGGAGTAATATGGCCTAATTGGAGGAGATTGTTGATGTGGAGATTGTCATGATCGCTGTGACTTTGAGCTGGCGGTCATGACCGCTGTGACTTTGAGCTGGCTCACAGTGGCAGTCTATGAAGTGCATGTGAAGACTGTTCAACCAACACTCACTGCTGTTAGTCCTCCGACTCCATGGCAACAGGGTCTGTCTGTTCAGCACTGCTTCGCTTCAGCGAAGGAGAAAGGGGAGTTTCCTGCCCTGCCATAACACAGGGACGCTAAGCCTGGTGAACAGGAATTATTTAATTGGTACTGGAGCTGGGAGTTGTAGTAAGCCACAAGGGTAAATCCCATGTGACCTTCTCAGCCTCCCTGGCTTCTTGTTTCTGACTTGGAAAACATTCCCCTGTTCTGAAGAGTGTATTTTGTGCTTTACTGTATTCCAACACTGACCCATGAAGCCGTTTTTACTGGTGTGTTAAAATTGTAATGAAAGGGAGAGAAAAATGGGTTGTGCTCTTTTTTTGTTGTAATTAGATTAAAATATTTGAGATAATTCTCTGTATCCAAAATTGCACCCTATGTACTACACTTCGCCCAACTATAGACTAGAACACTATGGGCCGTCTCCCTTTAACTTTGTGGCTCCTGCTCATAATCAGTGCACTACATAAAAGGATTCCATTTGGGACACCAGCACAAGGTAACTGCTGAGAGGACTCTTGGACCTTCCAGGCAGTCATGTGATTGTTAGGTCTGTGGCCCGCTGACTCGTCCGTATACCAATATCTCATATTAATAAATGTATCTACTACCTGTTGATCGCTCTGGATAAGAACATTTGCTAAATAAAATGTAAAAATAAATATCAGTATAGAAAAGTCTACTGTTCAACAACGTCATTCCACGTTTACTGCCGAATTAAAATCGCTATGGTCTGTAGTGACAAAGAAATGTCCCATGAGGAGTATGTTTAAAAAGTCCAAATCACCTGAAAACCACTCGATATTTGGTTTGATATTCCTTAATTGGGACTTGGAACAAAACATGCACCAATTATTTGTATTGATATTTATCTAGCAGTGTCTAGGGCTAGCTGAAATGTGCAAAGGCTGATTAAAGAAAACTGAATATATTTCAGTTTATCTTTGCCTCACCGAGTAATTTCAATGTAATGATAATCTATGTAATCAAACAGTTAAATATTTAAATTCCCCTTTAACCAAATGCTCATAACATCTACTGTAGGTACCCCAAACCAGCTGCAGCATAAATGCACCTACAACCTGCCACGATGTCAGTTCTAACAAAAGCTGTATCCAGTCTAGCCAAAACCGTAATGCACCTGTCTCGAGAGCGGTTTCATACCTCTATACCTGCTTTTGGCTTTCACACGCCTGAGATTCCGCCCCCTCCACTTTTCCTCAAGCCCTATTGGCCAGTTGGCTGAGTGAGCGATGCCAGCTTGGAGCACCTGGAAATCAGTCAATCGGTTGCGCTTCCACTGTGGGGCTCATACCAAATGCTGAGCAATGCGGTCTACGACACAGTGGAAATAATACAGATTGTCTTTAAGAAACCGACATATTCGGGGCTCCTTTAAGGCTTGAAGACCGCACGCATTCATCTTATGACTGTTTTTTTCTGGAATCAGGGGAGAACGGACTATATCCTGAGCTGGGGCCGGCCCTGGTGTCTGGATATTTTTTCCTGAGAAAACGCTTACCCCACATCCGTGTTCCTATGCTCAGCCACAGTGCTATGGAATACGAAAAAGAAAACACTGAATGCTTGATTTGATGCCGTTTCTTTTACCCGTAACTATTTTCTAGTTCTTTCACGCTTCCCGCAACCACGGCCTGTCTACGGACTCGCTATGGTGGACTCGAACGCTACGAGGAAGACTTTTGTAGTCCCGGACATAAAACCTTTGGATCTGTACGATACTACCAGGGCAAAAATATGCGCAAGTGTGGGATGGCTCTTGGCTAAGTCTTACGGAAATGCAGGTATGTAGCTTAGGCCAGTTGTAGATTGTCGTTTGCTATGTTCTGTTATGTGTTTCTCCTAACACCCCCCCGCCCGCCCCATGTATTCCAGCATTGTTCCCTGACAGGCAGTGTAATGAAAAGCGCATGCATGAAGGTGAACTGACGGCGCGCAATGTAAACTCAGCGATTTTGGGCACACAAAGAGTAGCCTACATGAAAGGTGGAAGAGAGCGTGCGCGGTATATATACTCTGCAGACAATTTTAACCAGAACAACTATATACATAATATTACTATGCGTTATGCCTTTATGGTCAATTTTTTTCGAAAAACATGCTAAAATGAAAATGCGATTTTATCACAGCCCATGATCTCGTAGTTAAGCCGATTTAAGATACAGCTAGATGCAGGGCGCGACAAAATAGACTGGTACATTGAGGCCGAACTAGCTAATTGTAACGAGGCATCGGCTTTGACATTTACCTTATTTCAATCACCAATATCGAATCGAACCAGTATCATTGTCTGGCGACTGTGACGAGCGACTTGATAAGTGGTACTACAACCTGCCCTTAACGTACGGTTCACCACTGACAAAAGGAGGCTGCGGTAAGGTCAGCTTTTAAACACAGGGCGACATTTTAAACGTGTATCTAAACAAATAATAACACGAGGAGTCGAGAATGCTCCGTTTTCCATAATAACGCCCTTGGGATGGACTGACGCTCAGGGTGCGCCCGGAGTCTGCTGAAACCATCCGGCCTCTCTCTCGGTGACGTGTATACACACCCACTTAAGAGAAGCCCTTTGTTGATTATACGCCCGCGACAACATTTAATCAAGTTAACCCGATTTTTAGTTTCACTCTTATTTCATGTAGGATGCCCGCATACTCTCACCAGATTAATGGAAAGCTGCATGGAAAAGAAAAGACCTAGACCATAGACCAGGATTTATGCATTATCCCAATTACACAGTTCACTGTGAGCCAATATGGACTAATGTGTTTGAACTACTACACATAGTCAACTGACCAATATGGACTCATGTGTTCGGTCTACTACACATAGTCAACTGACCAATATGGACTCATGTGTTCGGTCTACTACACATAGTCAACTGACCAATATGGACTCATGTGTTCGGTCTACTACACATAGTCAACTGACCAATATGGACTAGTGTTTGAACTACTACACGTAGTCAACTGACCAATATGGACTAGTGTTTGAACTAGTACACAGAGTCAACTGACCAATATGGACTCGTGTTCAGACTACTACACATAGTAAACTATAACCCAAGGACCACCCTGGCTCTTGGTATCTCTGAAGTTATAACCTGTCCTTACATTCCTGAGATGTAAACAAAGGTCCCAGGCTACCAGGGAAAGTAGAATAAGTGTGGGAGGGAACACACCCAGTTTACATTTGGTTAGGGTGTGTCAGGGATGGCTCGATTGTAATTTAACAACCTTGCCTATGTGTCTAGTGTTATGCAATCCATTACCATGGGTCAAGACTGGGGCTGCCACTGTTCACTCCTGTTGGTGTTCCTCTGCCTCTTCTCGGGCATCGAGACGGCCTGTTGACACCGACTAGCCGGCTGCGCCCTCGCGGACACAAACCTGCCTTCAATTCCTCTGCCCATATTTTTCGAGCCACGTTCGTTTATTGCTGACTGAACTGTCTGACAGGGAAAATCATTTCCCCCAATTGTGATGAAATTAGAGAAGGTGCCTAATGGGGACATTTTGTGTTAGGTTTAAGGCAAAAGTTTCATTTGGGTTTAGGGTTAGAGTAAGTTAGACCCAGTTAGGCTTTGGGGCTAGGATTTGGGTTAGGATTGGTGAAAGTAGTATATTTCTTTTGAGGGCAATCAACTATTGTGTCCCGGTTTCCAAAGATAATTGAACGTGCGTGCGTGCGTGCGTGCGTGCGTGCGTGCGTATGTGTGTTGGCCTGTTTCTCAGTGGGCGCTGCCCCTTCGTTGACCAGGCCAGGTGACATCATCAGTTCTTTTCCCAGAAGCTGTACGTTTGTTTGAATCCCCATTAGCTAATGTCATGGCGACAGCTCGTCTTCATGTGTATAGTGTAGAAGGATAGTGATGTCACAGCAGCCAAGCAGAAAGAAGTATGGGCAGACGGACAGACACACAGGCTGGTCCACATCATTACTTAGGGCCAGTAAAACAAAAGCCCTCCTTATCCCCTTCCTGTTAATTGGCCAATTCATTTTGTCTCCAGGGAGGGTGAGATAAAGCTATATATAGGATGAGATAATATATAGATATTTATAGAGAGAAAGATAGTGGGAAAATTCTTGAGATAAAACAGTTCCTGGTGAACAAAGGTTATAAACTTTTTTGTTTGTTCAGCATGCCTGAAACCCGTCTCTGACTTGTGGCTTGTTAGTTACACCGGAACCGGATCGTGACCATTACGCACCGAAAAGAAGAACACCACCCGAAACAGGTTGGCCACTTGTAATTGTCCAATAGCAAGAGCCCACGTTGGTGTTTTCTAGCGGAGCGTTTCGAAACGCGTTCCCGGGAACACGACTTGCCTGGGATGCACCTGTGATCTGTGATCATGAGTCATGGCCCGCCCCCTGGGGGGGGATCTCGTGTGGCATGCCTCCTCATTCGCCACTGTGCCCTTGTACACTTCCCCTCGTGCACTGAAAAGAAGGGGGCTTCTGTGAGGTACATTGTGGAAGCTTGTATTTCCAAAACCTGTCCAGTGTCTCTCTCTGCCTCTGTGTTTTGCTATGAAAGTCCCTGCTCAGGTTCAGTAGAAACCAAAACTAAAGGCATCCAATGGGAGCAACTGCAGACTTTTAGCATTTTCTGTTGCGTAGCGTATCTTCACAATACCGGGTGCCCCAGTGAACACCTCTTCTCCATATGTACCAAGTTGGTCTGTGATTGGGAGGGTGTTCGGGCAGAAGTGGAGGATGTCTCTCTCTGGAAAGATACCAGTCGCAGTTCCCTCTGGTCCTCTCTCCTCAAAACCCAATGGAGAAGAACCGATCTCTCTTAAGGGTTTACGAAGGACATGAAAAGAGAGGACCAGAGGAATAGAGTTGTTAGAAAATCTGTCATTACCGACACAATAGTCTGGTCTTCATTCAAGTCATGACAATAGATGAATACAGTGTACATGGACATGTCTACCTTGAAAACATTGGTGAAACGTAAACAACATAGCCTGGAAAATGTTTGTCAACCTCAGATAACTTCTTCCAAATTTGGTAGTTGCAGTCAGGTGTTCCTATAAATGAGAGAGCAGTTAGGTCCGGGTTAGAGGTTCCCTTTGAAGAAAAAGAAACAACAACAAGAAAAAAACATGATGTTTGGTTACCAACATAGTTTGCCTTTCAAAACAGATTTGTTGAAGTGGAATATGGCCTAGTCAAGAGACTCAATGGGCTAGAAAAGGTACTAAAGCATTCAAAGCCCTGGATGTCCAGTAAAGAGCACAGCAAAGGCATGTTATATAATGGTCATGGAGGTAACAAAGAACCCAAAGTATATTCCCCAAGGTTTCTTTCTCTTGCACATTCTAACATGTGTCCCTTAGTCCACAATAGGGAAGGCACTAAGAGTGAGGTTCAAGGAAGGATGCCATTGCTATCAAGCAAAAAAACGTATTCGACTCTGGTTTATCAAAAAATACATAAGGGTTATTCAAGAAAGATGTCTCAACGAATTCAGGGTTCCCTAAACATATCCAGCTTTACAACCAGAGCACACCGTTGCAGAATGTTTGCATCCAGAATGGCTGATTTAACATTTAATCATATGGTTAATCGTATGTATAGTGCAGATTGGTTGATCTGACAGCTTGCTTGTGCAATCAACATTTGAAATGACCGTCATGAAGATTACAGACAACGTGTTGGACATCATGGAGTCAAAAGATGGAACCTAATGTATTAGTGTTTTGGAACACTACATTTTTACTGCCTTCGATTATGTAGATAGATGATTGGCTGGATATCTAATCCAGCTTTATTATGTACTTTTATTTTTTTTCCTGCAGCACTACTGGAAACTTTTTGGCTGATGGGTATGTTTTTTTCAGCACCCTGCACACCAATACCAAAACCTCATCCATAACTGTGAAGCATGGTGGCAGCAATATCATGGTTTGGGGCTGATTTGCTACCTCAGGGCCTGGACCGCTTGTGATTATTGATCGATCAACTAATTTACACTGGTTGGGCTATTCTATAGGATAATGTTGTGGCGTGACCTAAAGCAAGCTATTCATGCAAGACGTTGCAATAAAGAATACAACAATACATTTACAAAAACAGTTATGTATTAAGGAATGGCCCAAGATTTCTCCCAACCATCATGCAGGTTTAATCAGCAACTACATATTACATTCCAGCTGGAGGTCTCACCTGTTACAAAAACCTGTTACAAAAAATCTTAGTTCAATTACTTTTTCCAGCCTATGTTGTTTCGTTTTTGACACATGGCAAAAATTACACATTGTGTGGTCTTTGTCAAATCACACTAAGTAAATTTTTTTAAATCAGTTAGATGAATTTCAGACTGTATTTCAGGAGCCATTTATGCAGGTCTGCATACAATGTTGCATAAACATTTTCTTGCAACTGTATGTCTTTAAGATTTTTTTTTTAAATCCATCTTGAAACTTGTCATAATTGTCTCTTGCATATTCTAGGATCAGCCCTGCCTTTCTGCTACGCTTGGGAGTTGCTAGGCACTTCAAGATACAATACGTAATGCAAATCTTGTGATTTTATTGCAATTTTCAAATTCCCACTGATAACAATACAAGGTAACAGCGTATATTTAATGCCACATGTAACACAACGTGTCCGCTGCTTGTCAACATTGGACCAAGTTCTGCAGTTATTTATATTCTGTGTTTGAGGGGACTAGTAAAGAACCCTGGATCATGGTGGGGGTCAACGTGGAACGTTGGAACCCCGGATAAAACACGTTGTTCACGGCTAGTTACCAGTCTATAAACAATCCCCGTCTTTGTCCTGGAAGTGGTGCATGTAATGAGCCTGCTAGGTATGGTGGAGGTTTAAATATATCTCCAGTGCATGTTCCCTGAAATATAAGCCTCGCTCCAGGGTTACAATGTGTGCCTTTGTTCCCAATTGGGCCATGCTCACCGGGATGCTTTTTTTTTGGGGGATACTTTTGT
The DNA here is from genome assembly GCA_016801105.1 of Esox niger. Lineage (NCBI taxonomy): Eukaryota > Metazoa > Chordata > Actinopteri > Esociformes > Esocidae > Esox > Esox niger. The sequence continues at coordinate 12,654 of JACXGJ010010327.1, read as the reverse complement.
GAATTTTTGTGATTTCAATTAAATCAAATGTTATCATGTGGATTCGTGCTATATATTTAGTTTTTTTTTTCTGGATAATCGTTAGAAGTTAATCATATTTGTCTGAATTGCTACTAACATGACTACTGGTTTTGGTTTTCCTCACTTGAAGCAGACCACTGAAACGGCCTCTGTTCTTCCCCGCACTTCCTTAGCACTCTTATGCATATCTCAGCTCTGAATTATTTAAAGTGGCCCTGTGTTCCTGAAGGGCTCTTCACAGGGTAGCTAGACAACCCCTGGCCTCTGTTCTAATCAGGAAATAAATGTCTGTCTCCGTCGGCTGCTTTGCTCAAAGCCTTAATGAGAACAATGTGTTAATGTGTTCCCATGACAACGCTTCTCCAGTCTCATGCTCATCAGTCTGTTTGCCTGTCAGTCAGTCTGTTTGCCTGTCAGTCAGTCTGTTTGCCTGTCAGTCAGTCTGTTTGCCTGTCAGTCAGTCTGTTTGCCTGTCAGTAGCGTGTAAGCCAATTGGTTAGACTGCCAGTCAGTTAATTGGCTAACCAACCAGCCAGCCTACAAGTCACTTAGCCACCCCGACAACCAACTAGCTAGCTAATCAGTCTGCGTTGTTTAGCCACCTTGCCAGCCGACGCGTCGTTTAGCCAGTCAGTCAGTCAGTCTATGTGTAGTAAATGGACGTGATCCCAGTGGTTGGTTAGAAATTGCTCCATTCCCTGTATGAAGGCCTTTTTTCCTTTAGTATCTGTCCATTTGTGACAACCGCCACATGGCTGTAATGATTGACATGATGTGGCCAAGGTAGGCTGTCACATTACCCAGAAGGCCACTGGGCCATGGCTCATGCTCTACGAAATCCCCTGTCTAGTTCTCGTCACACAGGGAGAGGGATTCAAGGGAACAAGGGATATTTGTCATGTGGGGGATCCGTTTGAATAAACCATTCTTTGTTCCCAGGTAGAACCCTTGGGCGTAAGGTAGAACCCCTGGGTTCCAGGAAGTACTCTTTGTGCCTTGAAACAGAAATGGTTCTTCTGTGGGGGACGCCTTCACAGAAACCTTTTGCACACCTGTTTCAATTAGCTGTGCAGAGCTGTGTTATGGAGGGGTGTAGACAACCCTTGAGAGGGTGTGTGGTGTATGGTCAATATACCACGGCTATGGGCTGCTATGTATGACGCATTGATATACCACAGTGTTTAGCCAATTTGGCGTCCAGGACATGCATTTAAAATTAAGCAATAAGGCAAGAGATAGTGGTGTATATAAGCGATTATTGAAACCATGCCTAGCGGCTGTATCGGCGATATACCAAAAAGTCCCGGGATGCCTTATTGCTGTTTTAAACCAGCTACCTAAGAAATAAGAGCAGTAAAAAGTGATGTTGTCATACCAGTGGAATATGGTCTAATTTATCACCGCTATCAGCCAATCAGAATTCAGGATTCAAACAGTTGGCCAGTTCAGATGGTGTGATCGTATGTTCTGTGTTCATCATCAAACCCTCTTGGATCTCCACAAATGTGTGGGGCTCAATTTTTAGAATGACTTGCTCCATTTGCATAATGGGTGGTTGCAAACCCTCCTGTGGGACTTTCCTGCCTGTGCAGCTCGTGCATGACCTTTGACCCCTCTCCTCGACCAATTGATATTCCCCGACCTGTGATCTCGCTGGTCAATAGGCTGCTGCCTGGACTGGTTAATATTTACACTTACACACACACTCGTAAGAGTATACACACAGCCAGTCTAGTGTTTGCTGTCAAAATACTCAACATTGAAATCAACATCCTGATGACGTTGCATTTAGTGCTGACTCATCCTATTGCACGCGCGCACACACACATGCGCACGCACACACACATGCGCACGCACACACTGTCACTCACTCACCCACTTGGATTCTCACTTACATATTTGATTTCCTTTCTGTCTTTGTTTTTTGTGTGTCTGCAGGGAGAATGGCTGTATTGTGCTGTTTGAAAAGGCACAGGTGCATTGCATGTGTCTGTCTGCCTGCCTGTGTGTCTGTCGGCCTGCCTGTGTGTCTGTCTGCCTGCCTGTGTGTCTGTCGGCCTGCCTGTGTGTCTGTCGGCCTGCCTGTGTGTCTGTCGGCCTGCCTGTGTGTCTGTCGGCCTGCCTGTGTGTCTGTTGGTCGGTCAGTGATGTGCTGACAGACTGGTGACAGATTGGTCATTCATCCTTCTAAGCTGATCCACAGGGAAATCATGCTTGTATCACGCTCATCTATCAGACAGCCCCACGCGGCTTTGCATCCTGCTTTACATTAGGGTTCAGAGTTTTATTTTACTCTGACGTTGTCGTGGTGTGCCGTGGGTTGAATTGGAGATCTCGTAAACATTATTCCACGGGTCTGTAAACGACTTGTGTCTGTGCTTCTCAGTTGTCTGTTATTGTCTTGCTGTGTATCTGAACAGTCTTCAGTCTTCATATTGGGGAGATTGTTGGGGTTTGGGGGGGTGTCGGTGGTCAGAGGGTCGGACATAACGATGGCAGTTCATACCTGGGCGCCCTTGGTCAGCGGTTTTCACGTACAGTGAATTTATTTGCAGATTTGGTGACTGGAATTGCCGCCCTGCAGAATGTTTGGCTGTCTGGTGGTCCTTGTGCTGAACAGTGACGGTTGGGAACCCCTGTTTTCGATGACTGAGTAGCACCTATACATTGAAATGGTACGAGTCGGAATCCCAGTAAAACCCTGTCGAACAACTTGAAGATCCACTTCAACTAAGATCAGTGTTTTGTGTAGGCAAACACCCCCTCGCCATTTCCATAACTGTGTAAATATCTGGAGGACTAGTGGACTTTTCAATATCAACATTGGCTAAGTATAGCCAAATACCTGTTTTTGTCAAGCTAATTTGATGGAAATATGTTAACAAACATCACCTTGTCTTTACAAGATTTACCCAGTTGTCAAAATGTTTAGCTGTAAGCTTAAATGCTTGAAACGATTCTGAAATTCCTTGCAATAAATGAATGGTCAAATGCAGAAAGAACCAGCATAGCGTTTTGCCGCTGGGCTTCATGGGTGTTATGATGTTTCATTTCAGTCTGTCATTTAACGTCCATCACATGATGGCATGTTCGCCTGGCGTGTTTATTTGGCTAACAATGCCTTGTCGTTTAAAGTGCCCAAACATGTTTGTCTATATATTCTTGTGGCGACCTTACCCTGACCCAGAAATCCATGTTTGTTATGCCCTAATACTAACCTTAACCTCAATAACCTTTTATGTTTAAACTTAACGTAGCAATTAGGCCTAACCCAAATAAGTAATACATAAGCCTTAAAGTAACCCCAATTCTAACACCAGGCCCGATTGTAAGTTTTAAAGAAAAGCAAAGTTTGTGGGACATGTATTTGGATTGGGTGCCACGTGAACCCTCAACATAACCATTCCCTACATTTAAGGAACCCTAATCACACAGCAACATGGTTGTCGGATCTTTCCTTTTGCCCTTTCCTTTTTAACTACATTGTTCTGAGTTCACTGTGTCATATACCTTCCAACTTTCCTTTCAGACAATAAACGTTTCCTTAACTGGGCTTTCAGCCCTCCAACGGTTGAGTTTGACGACTTTCTGTGTGTGGGTTAAGATGTGTTCACAGTCCACCAAAAGGCCTTATGGGCCTCCTGGGCATCTCATTTGCTCTGAATGCCACTAAACCAGTTTAAGGGGATTTGTTGGGTATGGGTTTTCAGTTCCGTGTTTGCGCGGGCTTGTGTGTTTTGTGTGTGTGATCATGATAAATGGAAAAAAGGCTCTTTCGTGTCGTGTTTGCTTTGTGTTCAATGTGTTCCTGGACAATGTGCCATTTTTTTAATGATCCAATTCAATCACCTAAAAAATGACTTGAGTTAAACACTTTTAACGTTGATTTAACGTTTGCCCATCAAGCCGGTAGAAAGTGGGTTTTTAGAACTGAAAGACGACAACAGTGTCTTGGCTTGTCAATGTTTGACTTTTCATAAAGTTTTGTTTTTCCTGTCCTATCTTGTAAATCACGCGTTCGTGTCTCCATCGACTCTTCAGAGTTTTCCACAGAGGTCCAAATTCAAATAGTCACGGTCCTGGAGATCTGTCTGGTAAATCTGTTATCTGATGTTATTCATCCCACCTCTAGAAAAGGGTGGAGGTTAACCACAGTATCGTTCCCTCAGGGTTGAAAATGACACTGACAATTGAGCTTCTGAATGAACATGGACAGAGAGGAAAATACCTAGCGTCTAAATGATACCTAGAAAATAGCAAATGATATTGCTCCCTGGTGGCGCAGAATTTCAAAGTGCTATTTATGAGCGCCAATGTGTCCACCACAGTCTAGGTTCGACTTTGACTGTTTTGCTGGCTAACAGGTGTGTCGGAGCGCCATGAGACAATCTATATTGGTCTAACATGGTAGGGGGCAGCATCGTCAGCGGGAATTGTGTCGTAGCTCTCCATTGACTGAGGTGGTCAGTGGAGTATGTCTCACATGGTGACGTCACCTCCGGGTTATACTTCCTGGTTGTGGAAGAGTGGATTGGTGTGCCTAGCAGCAGGGCTAGTTCCAATGTGAAATTAGGGATGAGAGACAGGAACGTACTCACCCTTGCTTCTTGTCTTATGCATGTACTGCCATGATTACTGGTGCTGAGTCCTGCTGACATTATTATTGTTATTCATATTATTATTGTGATCTTTCTTAATTCTTTTTTTGTATATTTTTTTTACTTTCATTTCTCTACCACTGTCAAGCAGGCATAATTGTTATTGTGTAGTTTTTCTTTCTGTGTTATGCGTAAAACCATTAACTTGAAATTAGCCTGGCACAATTTGTTTTCCAGAGGTTTCTCTTTTAATCTAATTCCTCTGTTTACCTCTAGTCTGAGAAATGGTGGTCAAACCCCTGGCCAGCCCTTTCACTATGAGCATTGTACCTGCAAGGCAGATGTCTTTCAGTGTCCAACTGTCCCCCTTAGGCACAGCCAGGATATCCGCATTATTCTCTCAGTCCTTCAGAAACTTGAAACACTTATAGAGATCCTATTTAGTACTAGTGGTCAAATTCCTAATTCTGTTTCAAATACTAACTGCTAAACATTTTATTTGATAGAAGATGTCTTCTATTCTATAAACAGATTTTGTCGAGGTGACGCTAGAACAACACTGTGTTTTGTCGCGGTGACGCAAGGACAACGCCGTGTTTTGTCGAGGTGACGCTAGGACAACGCCGTGTTTTGTCGAGGTGACGCTAGGACAACGCCGTGTTTTGTCGAGGTGACGCTAGGACAACGCCGTGTTTTGTCGAGGTGACGCTAGGACAACGCCGTGTTTTGTCGAGGTGACGCTAGGACAACGCCGTGTTTTGTCGAGGTGACGCTAGGACAACGCCGTGTTTTGTTAGATGTGTCCGATCGATTTCCTTATAAACAACTCACTCTTGGGACCCTGCCCGTCTGGAAGGGCCCCTGCCCGTCTGGAAGGGCCCCTGCCCGTCTGGAAGGGCCCCTGCCCGTCTGGAAGGGCCCCTGCCCGTCTGGAAGGGCCCCTGCCCGTCTGGAAGGGCCCCTGCCCGTCTGGAATGGACAAAAGCTCTGATCAGAAGTAGTGCTCTAGTTAGAGAATAGGGTGTGTAGTGGTGGGCATGGGTTTGGTCTTCTCTATTTGACCTGTTTGTTTGCTCTGCAGCCCCATCAGTCTTTTGTCCCTTTTGTCCCTCCATAGAGCATGTTCCCGGGGAGCTGCGGGAGCCGTTCTACCGTGACCAGTATGATCAGGAGCACCTGAAGCCCCCCGTCACGCGCCTCCTGCTCTCCTCCGATCTCTACTGCCGCACCTACGACTTGCTGCATGGGGGCCAGGGGGGCCCCGGGGCGCCCAGGGACAATGCGGCCCTGCTGCAGCTCCTTGACAACAAGGGCGTGGCCCCCAAAGACAAAGATGTCCTGGTCACCAACGCGGACCTCCGGCATAAACCAATCAAAATGGTAAGTGGCGGGTATGGGCGAGGCTTGTTGACGTGGTGGTTTGTGTTGGCACCTGCCTGTCAACACTCTTCAAAGAGAGCAGTTGTATTGTGGGTTTATGTGTATTTTTTTAGTGGTAAATCTAAAGTTTGTATGCAGTGCCTATCAATATGAATTAAAGATATACATTGTCTTGCAATGTAATCTTAGAGTAGAGGAATACTTCGGTCATGCTGGTTACTAGGAGTTTGTCTGATGCCTGTGTAGGGTTGGGGACAGCCCTCAGGAAAAAATAGGTTCAGTTAAGGCAATATCAGAGTTGCTTTGGAAACTGACCTGGTTTTACTGTCCTACGGTCTCCCTCACAGGGTCAATCGGGGACTGACCTGGTTTTACTGTCCTACGGTCTCCCTCACAGGGTCAATCGGGGACTGACCTGGTTTTACTGTCCTACGGTCTCCCTCACAGGGTCAATCGGGGACTGACCTGGTTTTACTGTCATACGGTCTCCCTCACAGGGTCAATCAGGGACTGGCTTACTTTTAATGTTGTACAGAAGGGACTTTATGCTTTGTTTCCACAATGTTGATGACTGAACACCCTGTACTGGGGTTCCCAGTCCTACACTGGACCCCCTACTTCCAATCCTCTTCCCCAGCCTCTGTCTAGCTGATCCCCTGAGGATAAGTGGATCCAGATGTGAGGACCAGGGGGTGTCATGGGGGCGTCATGGCTACTCCGGGGGAGATTCCGCCTTATGTCCCGGGGCTAAGAGGGGTGGGGAAAATGGTATGTACGGTGAACTGTAAAAGTATTTGGGTCGTTTCAATACGAGATTTTGGTTCGGTATTCTAGAAAACTGGACTTGAAGTGTTGCAGCAACAGTGGAGTACCACCACTCACGCTTTGGTTCTTCTTGACTTTCCAAACGATTGGTCTGGGAGTGCCAGATGTTCTGGCTCTGCCTCTGTTCAGTTTGTTCTGATTTACCTCCCTCCTAAATGCCAGCTTGACTTCCGCTGCTTATTTTTGTCCGTCATGTTCTTAGATATCCCAAGCCTATGGTCAAGACATTGACAGGACTCTGGTATCTGTATGAGCTCACCACTGTAGACTAACTCACCTGACGAAGGAGAAAAGAAGCTACGAAGCCAAATGTCCTAACACATTTGTTAACCTAAAATGGGAGGACTGCTGTAAATACAAATCTTGCTGTAAAGTCAAAATGGATAATCTGACATGGACAAATGTGCCCTGAAATATTAAAGCTGGCAGTATTTTAACAGGAGAGTGATGTCAGTGATAGAAAACCCAGCTAAAAAACAAAACACAAAAGTTTCACTGTCCAAGTATTTGTTTCAATTCACTGTATGTAATAGTAGTCAATATAGGTGGCTCTGACAGACTGGATTAGAGCAGGTGAACTGAGCAGCAACAGTGACACCAGAGCTCTGGCCTTCATCCCAGGAAAGCAGCCTCTGGAGCGAGAAAAACTGGTTTGACTTACTAACCATTCACAAAGCAACGGTCACAAAACGTTTCTCCGTCTGCCAGACATTCTCCGTCTGCCTGTCTATGTGTCTCAACATTATCTGACCTTCAGTGTTACAGCTTGTCATCTATTTTCGAGGACCATGGTCACGAATGGTCTATCGGCAGCCGATTAGTAAAGGGTGGCGTCAATGTTGTGGAGGCGTCGGCGTGTCCTGACAGAAAGCAGTGCATTGAAGCATCATTCACTGTGACCCAATTGTTTGTCACAGTCTGTAACTAAGTAAATATAACTATTTTATGTTTCTGGAGAAATATGACATACACTTGATTGCTTTGACCTAGAATATACTGTGCGGTTGTTTAGTGTTTAGCTATGGGAACAAGTTTTGTTGTTTTGTCTTTATACTCCAGCTCATTGGATTTGACATGACATTTTGATTGGCTGTTAAAATCTAGACTGTCAGCTTTAATTTATGGTATTTACAACCAAGAACTGTGTAGGAATTAGCTTGTTATATGTACTTAATTTTAGGAGACCAAAAGATGCCTGGACAAATGAACATTTTCAACAACATTTAGTTGTTCTACTCATTATCTGCAAATGATTAATGCCTGAAGGATTCGCCCCACAAACATCACCAGTCGGGTATCTTCCCTGGCAATACTCTGCCAGACCTCTACTGTAGCCATCTTCACTTCCTGGGTATCGTCCCTAATGATTTTCTGACAGGCCTGCATGGTAGCTATCTTCACTTCCTGGGTATCGTCCCTAATGATTTTCTGACAGGCCTGCATGGTAGCCATCTTTACTTCCTGGGTATTATCCCAGGTGATTCTCTGACAGGCCTGCATGGTAGCCATCTTCACTTCCTGGATATTATCCCTGATAATTCCCTGACAGGCCTGCATCGTAGCCATCTTCAGTTCATGTTTTTTACAGGGCATTTCTTTAATTCAGTCTTGTGTTCACAGAGTGAACCGCCTGCATGCTCAATTAGATTTTCTGCTGGGTGAGCTTAAGGCAGCTTTCCAGTAGTTTGCGTGTTATGGTAGCCTCTGAGCTCATGCTGCTGTAGTATTCACTTCATGGTTCTCTTTGACCGGTCCACGTCTTCATACTGGAGAAAGGTATTGACTCTTCAGACAGTTGATAAGTGTCTTCTTCACAATTTGAAGGCACTCTTTGGTTTACTACTGTGGTCTTCTGAGGTCAACCAGGTGTTTTGCTCCTACAGAGCTCATCAGCGCGTTCTTGCTCTTTACAACAGAATAAAAACAAAATGTGGATGGATGAGTAGGGGTCTGAATACTAAATGGGTTGTGTTAATACCGGTAGACCGATTCTCACCTGCGTTACAACCCCCCCTCTGAGCTTCTCCTCCTGGGGTGGTTTAGGAGTGTTCTTTCCACAGGCCACAATATTACAATGTTCACTGCCACGTCCTGAGGTAATTGTCACATCTATTAGGCCCCAGCTCTTCCGAATGCCTGGAGGTCTGTCTCTGTGGAACAAGTGTGACTGGAGTCGTGTTTTCGCTGCTGTCAGTCAGCTGAACGGAGCGAGTTCCAGTACCTCTGCCTCGACCTCAGACTCTGGTGACTGACTCAAGACTCCTCACTCCTTGGTTTTCTCCACCCAGAGCAATTTTCTGCCCGGATTCGGGTCTGGAGCCCTCTGTCCGGATTCGGGTCTGGAGCCCTCTGCCCGGATTCGGGTCTGGAGCCCTCTGCCCGGATTCGGGTCTGGAGCCCTCTGCCCAGTTTCGGGTCTGGAGCTCTTTGCCTTAACTAGCAGGCGAGGATAAATATGGATAAATGCAAGCCACTCCCCATTGGCCCTACAGGAACAGTCAGGAAAGAGAAATACTATTTCAGTCCAGATCTGGTAGGGTGATGGTCGTCTGTTCTGTGCTCAGATAGAGCTATCTGAGATCCTTGGGGGGGGTGCAGGAAACCTCTGGCTCGGACCTTTAAAGTGCCGGGAGACTCCCTGCTTGCCTGCCACTGTTGGGCTACAGATACCAGTGCTACTGTTACTTTTACTACTTCTGTTACTAATACTACCAATATTGCTGCTAGTTCACACTACTCCTTTGAAACTGCTGTTAGTGTACTGTGTTTGGTATATTATTGCTTTATCTTTCTTTTGGGCTATACTTTTGCTTATATATATTATTTTTAAGTTTCACTACGTAGTTGTCGGGTGCCATGTTTACCAGACTTTCATTCTGCAGGACTCTACTGTATTCGGTGCGTTTGACAAATAAACCTTGAAACTACTACTATTACTACAACTGTCAAACTATATCTATTGTTACTTTCTCTACTTCTACTATTAATACAATTACTGCCACTGTGAATACTACAGTCTTTGTTGCTGTGACTGCTACGGTCTTTGTTGCTGTGACTGCTACGGTCTTTGTTGTTGTGACTACTACTGTCGTTGTTGTGACTGCTCGTATGACAGGCTCTGGGACCCCTGTTACTGCTACTGAACGCTACTGGCGTGTCTCTGAGTTGGAGCAGCAGGGGATGCTGCTGTCTGGGCCCTGCTAACACTCGCTGCCTGGGTCTGTCATGGTGGAAAGTGGGTCATGCCACACACACACACACACACACACACACACACAGCATTAGGAGGATGGAGCCACCCAGCAATGTGGGCCTCGGCCCGTAAACGGCTTTGCAGCAGCAATCTGCTGCTGGAATATGTGTCATCTACAAAGACACACAAAGAATGTAAACATGAATGTATTTTATTATTTCTAAATGGCCAAAATTCGTTATTTCCTTGAGCCCGTTGGTGTGACGCTGATAATCTATTAGCATCATCTTCTAATAGCCGGTGTGTCGCCCGCAGTGGGACTGTGGTAAAGGAGGGACTGTTCCACCTCACACCGCCCTCCAGATGGACAGATTTGGACCAGTCAGCCTGACCAGCCTGCTAGAGTTGAAGGCATTGGCTCAATTGGCAGAGAACGGTGCTTGCAACACCAGGATGTGGGTTTGATTTCCATGGCGGACCAGTTTTTTAAATCGCCGCACGGGATTTTGGCCACGCCCCTGGCCTCTTGTCACAGGTTAAGGATAGAGATCTGTGAAGATTAGAGATAATCTTTTGTCGAGACCGAACATCATCATTTCAGTTTATAGTGTCAACCAGACATGAGCACCAACTCATAACATACACACAGGCATGTGCGTGTGTGCGCGCACACACATACACATACACACACACACACACACACACACACACACGTGCCGCACAATGTGTTAATGTCGAGCGGAGACATTTCTGAATGTCTGAGGCCACACACTGGATAGAGCTGACCTGAGAGCTGCTGTCCTGCAACTACAGTTGCAGCTGTTGGTCAGTGAGTTGCTGACTCTTTGACTTAACTTGTCCTGCTGGGTGGGCAGGTTTTCGCTCAAGTGAGCATCCGTCTAGAGCTCGGGAGGAATTAGTGGTGGGGTTGGGAGCGTCCCCATTGGCATCCGGTTTAAGTACACAACCAGAGCTGAGGAGTACATTCACAGATCCCAGGGGGGAAAAAAGTAGTGTGCTTGAAAGGGTTCCATTTGGAACGCCTGCAGACTTTATCCTCGGGATAAGGAATGCTGGTGAACATCGTCTGGCAACACTTCTGGCCCTGTCACGGGACCTACCTGTCACAGGACCTCCTTGTCCTCGCCAGGAGGGAAAATTATGTTTTCCTACAAGTTGTCTTTTTTGCCGATAGATGTTGTCATGGAGGAGACCGGGACATCAGGCCACAAAGGACAGGCGGAAGGGGGGCGGCACGGTCAGGCAGAAGGGGGGCGGCGCGGTCAGGTGGAAGGGGGCGGCGCGGTTACATGGAACGCTTGCATGAATCTGACACAGCACAGACCGGTTGGCTTTCTCTGCCACTTCAGCGGCAGGACCCCCAGAGCCATGTGGTGTCAGTGTCCAAGGGGCCGGGGGGTTCCAGGGTAGTCCCCCCCCCGCCCCAACTGATCCCCTACACATGTCTGATCCTTCTGTTTATCTCCTGACACCGGGGGGTTAAGTCATATTCCAGACATAATCAGATTTCACCTCAGTCCCTCCAAATGGCTCCTATTGATCCATGGGATTGCTGTCGGTCCACGTGGCTTCGGTCGTTGTTGTCGACGTGGATTATGGCAGCGTTGTTACCAAGGCCAACCGTTTCCTCCGTTACCGTATTGAATGTGAATGCGTTGGTTATCGTAATGTTTCATGTGCAGTGTGTGATTGGCTCAGGAGGATCTCACAGTGGAGGCGGGGTTAAGCTGCCGGGACGGCGCTGTTCTCCCGCCATCGCTGTGCTCCGGTTTGTGGATGGTGAGGTGCATTGTGGGTCAGAAGACTGGTTGTTATGGCCTGGGTTTCAGAGTTCCTACTCCAACCCCTCCTCCCCATCTTCCCCAGACACACAGTGTTTTTCTGTCTCACTCTCTCTCTCACTCTCTGGGTTGTTCACTCTCTGGGTCTTTTGTTCTCTCTCTCTCTCTCTCTCACTCATACTCTGACTCTCACTGGGGCTTTTTCTCTCTCTCTCCTCCCCTCTCATTAGTGTAGACTTGTGATTTGGCTTAGAGAGCTCTGCAGGGTCCCCCCATTCCAGGCTTTTGTGTTGGAAAACTGTGGCATGTCTACTCACTATATCAGAGTAAAATACGCTTTGTCTTTCCCTCTCTGTGTTTCTGTCTCACACATTCTCCTGTCGGTCTCCCACATTCTCCTGTCGGTCTCCCACATTCTCCTGTCTGTCTCCCACATTCTCCTGTCTGTCTCCCACATTCTCCTGTCTGTCTCCCACATTCTCCTGTCTGTCTCCCACATTCTCCTGTCTGTCTCCCACATTCTCCCGATCGTCTGTGTCATCCTAATAGGCTAATGTCTCCCTATGTGGATACTGTGGATGTTGGTCTGACATCCCAGCTCTGTCTAGACCTGACACCATGACGTCCCAGCTCTGTCTAGACCAGACACCATGACGTCCCAGCTCTGCCTAGACCAGACACCATGACGTCCCAGCTCTGCCTAGACCAGACACCATGACGTCCCAGCTCTGCCTAGACCAGACACCATGACGTCCCAGCTCTGCCTAGACCAGACACCATGACGTCCCAGCTCTGCCTAGACCAGACACCATGACGTCCCAGCTCTGCCTAGACC
>JACXGJ010010326.1:0-22500 GCA_016801105.1 Esox niger | reverse complement strand
GGATCAGACCAGCTCAAATAATAACACACCCGGATCAGACCAGCTCAAATAATAACACACCCGGATCAGACCAGCTCAAATAATAACACACCCGGATCAGACCAGCTCAAATAATAACACCTGGATCAAATCAGCTCAAATATTAACACATTCAGATCAGACCAGCACAAATAATAACACACCCGGATCAGCCCAGCTCAAATAATAACACACCTAGATCAGACCAGCTCAAATAATAACACAACCGGATCAGACCAGCCCAAATAATAACACACCCGGATCAGACCAGCTCAAATAATAAGACCTGGATCAGACCAGCTCAAATAATAACACCTGGATCAGACCAGCTCAAATAATAACACACCCGGATCAGACCAGCTCAAATAATAACACACCCAGATCAGACCAGCTCAAATAATAACACAACCGGATCAGACCAGCCCAAATAATAACACACCCGGATCAGACCAGCTCTAATAAAATCATAGGAAGTAAAATGTGTAATATCTTTAAACTGCCACACTGAGATGGTTTTGTCTGTCCAAACACGGCTTTAAGACCGTTGTTGTTATTCTACGCCAGTGTACCCTACACATTCCCACATATGTGATCATAAAATAAAACACACATACACACTCCCCACAAAACCAGTCCCCTCACAAAGCAACATCTCAACTGCCCATCTCAAACACCTCAATAACGAGCCAGAACATAGTAACAGTGCTGTAATAGTGCTGATGTGAGGGAAACACACACACACACACACAGCTGTAAGCCCTCCACCCCAGGGCTGCTTTCGACAAGGGTCCCAGAGACCGAGATCTGCGTGTGTGTGTGTGTGTGTGCGTGTGTGTTTTTGTGCGCGTGTCTTGGTTCCTTCCCCTCTGGAGCGGATATAAAGGACTCTGGTGAAAGAGGAGAAGGTGGCAGGCTTGGCAGGCGCCAGTGGTTGGAAGGTGATTTTCTTGGCAAGGCTTGTGGATCTGGCCGAGGCGGCCAGCTCTCTCTTTCTCGGGTGCCTGTGTGGTCCTGGATCAGATTAGAGCCCCTGGCCCGCTCAAATACGCACACCGACACAAACTCACTCACGCTCGTGTGAACATGCACTTACACATCCTGTATATACAAACTTGCACTCAAATAAACACATATTGATACAATCTAAGGTTGGGAACTGTTACGATATTCACTGAATATCACTGGTGAAGACATGAAACCAGAAAAAAAACTAGGCAAGCTTAGCTCATCCGGCCCACAATCAAAAGCGATTATTATTATTGCCCTCACTGGATTTGAACCTGGGTACCCCACATGAATGACTGTACCTTTAGCCACTACACCCCAATGATATACATTTGCCCAGTGTCGGTATAGCATCTCGACATTAGATCATTTTGTCACACATTAACATCATGCCACATTTGAACCGTTTCTTAGTAAGTTAACCTCCACCACAAACAGCGTCTTTCAACAGCATGGCTTTTGCAATTTTAACAACTTATTAGCAATGAATAGACTAGTATCTAACTTCCTACTTGGAATAGTCATAAGATTTGAGCAATTTCTAGCGAGACTGAATGAACTTAACACAGCCAAAGCTATTTCATGGCACAAAACTTAGTTTTTTCTTTCATCTGTGAATGACATTGATACAATAACAATGAACATAGGTGATGATAACTGACAAGAGTATCGTGGAAACCCCTCATCTTTTACTGGCCATGGGCCAAGTTTTATCTAGCCTATATTACCCCAAAAATCATATACGGATGCAAACTTTGAAAATCCACCAGAAAATGTCGCAATATAAACAGTCTTATTTTAGGCTTACTATAACGCCGCTAGTGAAGATTGTAACCCGCAAAGTTTTTATCCAAACAAATCCTAACGCATAATTTGCTTTAACTGTAACGAGATTTGAACATGGGACCTCTTGATTGCAGGTCCACATCTCTAACGACTACGCTATTTGACAAGGAGTAGTCAGTCAGACACTCAGTGCGAGACATTCGCTATTCTTGGCCGGCTCTGCTTACACAGTCCGGCAGAAATGCTGTTTTATATTTTCAGCTCGGATCGCCACGTCAAAGGCTGGCAGTGGGCAGCATTGCAGTAAGCGACCAGCCGGGCAAAGTGTCAAATGACCTGTTCCCTTTTCTCCACAGCCTTCATCTTCAGAACTGGCATGTAGAAAGTAGTTACGCTATTTACCGAATGCAAGAGAACAATGTGGATCCTTCAAACTCAACTCTGGACCTTCAAGCCGGTTCCGCTCCTATTGTTCATTGTAACCCTCTAATCAGGAACCTATTTAGACCCGGGACTCCAGGTGGGTGCCATTAATGATTAGGTGGAACGGAAAACCAGCGAGATGCCGGGGGTTCAGAGTAAGTGTTGTTTACCACTGGTATGGACTGTGGAAAGAGAAAAGACCTAAAACATGCAGCGCCAAATATCACTACTAGTGTGTCTCCTCAATCCTCTTTAAAATTGGATGACCGTACAATTCCAATAAAAAAACAGACCCATGGATTCACTGGTGTTTCGCAAAAGGGGATAGCAGAAATTAACGTATACCAACTTAGACAATTCACACTGCTCTCAGTGTATGTTTTTAAACGTGAAGACGAATGGAATGGAAATAAGAGAAAAGACCGTTTGGCAGTTTGCCCCACAAAGGGGTCAAATCTGAATTTCTGTAGTAGTTAACAGTGCGCCGCACAGCTTGACCTTGGGTCATCTGCTGTATATAAGATAAATCAAATGGTGACACAGTGATAAATTGTCCCATTCATTTGCATGGTGATAATTCTGTCCTGTATTCCACACTGCATCATCTATGACCCAAGCCTTTGTCCCCTAACAGACTGACTACCAGGCATTACCAGAGTCCCTCTTATTAGTGTGGAAAGCAAATGAAACAAATACATATTATATACTCCATGTTCCATTTTGCAAGGGCTTTTTATAATTAAAGAAAGCAATAGTGTCTGCTTAAGAGGAACACTTGTTTTGTATTGTGAAATTTTATGTAATCCCCGATTTTTAATGCATTGAATTAATGTGCTTTTTATCATGCATTTTATGTACAGGCCATTATTGTAAACAAAATACTGATTAAATAAGGCCTGATTAAATAAGGCTAAATACATATTTTGGAAGTATGCTTACCTAGATGATCACTACAAAATATTTGTTTTTCTATGGTCGGTTATTATTACTGATATCTGAATAACTGTATGTAGGCAGAGAGTAAGAGAGAATTAAGCCCAGGTTAAGGTCATTTCACCGGGCTGGATAAAAATAAAGACTAAATGTTTAGGCTATAATAGTAATTATTCAGATTCACCCAAAATATGGATTCTATTCACTTTCTCTTTGGTAAGAACATAAGAAACATTTGGAACGACAATCCTTTATTTTGCGCTATACACACAAATGTACCCCTTCTTGCAAACTCTTGAAAAGAAATACCAGAGTAGAGACATTGTACACACAAAAACACACATACTGCTGCACATAGTCAGACAGCCTTAAAAAACAGTCAGTAACACAGACAGACACCCAGCCTACCAGACAAACAGAAAACAGATAAGAGAGAAAATAGCTGAGAAGTAGTGGAGGGAAAGCTGTGGGGCCTGGAGAGTTGGATTGAGGAGACAGTTTTATGGCAAATTGCCCTGAGATTTAAAATGAAACAGTTACTTCGTCATTTATTTTCCATGCGTTCTCCTGTTTTCATTTCGAGGTCAGGCCCCACACATCTTCCTCAAAACACACAGCCTGTGTGGAGTTAAGAGTGTGCGCTTGTGTGTAGGACTGAATACAGTCTGAGTTGACACGTGTATATACAGAACCGACTGTTATGTGCTTGGTCTGTGTTCTCACAAGTGCGGGACAATCGAGTGTGGGTTTGTGTGCGCGCATTCTTTCTGCGTATGAGTGTGTTTTTTGTGTGGGATTTGTGTGTGTTTCACGGTCATCAACTGGGCTTGTGGATGGCTGTTTGCTTGCAAAGACTCAGGGCGATGTGCGCCGAGCAGTGGGATATTTACACCATGTCCAGGTCCAAGAAAGACTGATGAACATGATGAGAACATTAGGGCAAGTTAGTTCTGGTATATTTATTAATACGTAAACACACCTATCAGATGCCGCCTCTCTCTCCCTGCCTAATTCTCTCAATCCCCAACTGTTCCTTTCCTAACTCTCTCTCCCTCCCTAACTCCCTCCCTAACTCTCTTCCTTCCAAAGTCTCTCACACTCTTTACTCTCTTCATAAATCGGTTTCCCTAACTGTCCATTTGTAACTCTCCCTTCCTCTCACCTGCTACATTTCTACAACCAATCTTCCGGTGCCATTCCTCTCTCTCTTCCTCACGGTCTCTCTCAGTCCTCCCTGTGTGTTTGTGTGCAGGTTTCCTTCCACAACCTGCCGACACAACACATTAATGAGCACTCACTGACGACAACCGGAGCCATTGTCATGAAATCAGTGGGTTCTGTTTAAATGTGTAATGATTGGAGCTGAAGGAACAGAGGCTATTCTCTTAAGACCTGCAGTCAGAGACAGACAGTGTGTGTGTGTGTCTGTGTGTGTGTGTGTGTGTGTGTGTAGAGCATTGCCATTCAACAAATTACAAGCTCCGTAATGGTGTCTTAAATATACTTACTACTGCATAGTCCTGTGTTTGTCCCATTCGTTGTGTAAAAGTCTAAATGTAAAATATCAAATGGATTGGTGTCTGTGGCTCTTTATGAACAGCTGCAGTGGCTCTACAGTAAAATATCCAACCAAACTCACACCACATCTAAGGAATTCCTCTATAGGAGTGGCACAGGATGACATTGGTACAGTAACACCAGTGACACAGGGGTGGCCCATGGCAAACTATACATCCCCTTCGAACTCAGATTGCAAGACAAACAACTCAGCTAATGGCAATTCATTTGAACAAATTCAACTAAAGTTAAGCACCAGGCAAAGTGTGAGGCCATTTGAAATTGCCTTCAGAGCAGTAAGCGTTTGTCTGTGAGAAAAACAAGACATGATGACATGTATAACATTGAAGTAAACACAAAGAAAACATCACTGAAAAGTGTTTTCTGTGCCCTTGGAATGCAGCAAAACTGAGTCAATAGGCTTTGACTGCATAGTTTTTTACTGGGATATTTTCATTCAAGTATCTTGCAGGACAACTGTTCATTTTATTCTTTTCTTTACCAACTGAACCCACACAATGTCAGTTATGTCGAGGTGGACAATCTGATGGCGTGTGCATGCCATCTGCACACAATCCTCTTTAAGGAGCATTTCGGGTCATTATTGTGATGAACATTTAAACATTTTCCTCAAGTGGCCTAAGTCTTCGCAATGTGGGTTTGACTGAAGAGAGCTCCCTGCTATTTAAGTCTGAGGTACTGACAGAA
Organism: Esox niger; assembly: GCA_016801105.1. Taxonomy (NCBI): domain Eukaryota; kingdom Metazoa; phylum Chordata; class Actinopteri; order Esociformes; family Esocidae; genus Esox; species Esox niger. Next base: position 17,070 of record JACXGJ010010326.1, on the reverse strand, counting down.
TGAGCAGATAATCACAAATCCTGACGCTGGCCTAGCAAAGACAAAGAGCATATTCATTTCTCAGGAGTTAAACTGAGACACGCTAACTGAGGCTGCAGAGTAGCTGGAGCGTTCCTAGCACCGTCAGTTGTCAGTTTAATCACAACGCAGTCAGGGTGGTGGAGGTTTCAGGAGAGGGGGAGACCTTGAGATAAGGTTGAAAGGCTCATTCAACCTGGTTTCGCATTATTGGATACAATTGGGCGATGTTCTGTGGGCTGGCCTGCTGGTTTTGATGACACGGTTGTGAGAAATGACCTTTTGTGGCAGGCTAGGTGTAATAACGGAACAGTGAGTTAGGAAAAGAGTCAGGGTGAGGGTCACCTTAACACTGATCCCCGACTTGACCCAAACCCGTAGCTCGAACTCCATAATGTAGATCTACTCTCAGAACAGCAATAATTTCCATTAACTGACTGATTCGGCTTCACCCACTTAACATGGATTGTTCCATACCACCAAAGAACAGGCCCTAATTAAGAGTCCGCATGGTTAATGAATGGACATGGCGCTCATCGTAGATAAGGCATAGATAAGCATATGTTCGTCTAAGTAATTACAGGCATAATAAACAGGCAGAACATTTTGTTTTGTTTTGACATCTTAATAAAGCTAATATTAAACGCGTTTTACCCAACTCTCACTTACATGATGAGCATTGTTTGCCGGACCGCGTAAGTGGAGCCAGCCAAGAAGAACAAATGTCTCTTACTGAGTGAGTGAGTGAGCAAGCAAGTGACTGACTGACTGACTACCCCTCGTTAGGTAGCGTAGTGGTTAGAGACACGGACTGGCATGTGGACGACCGGTGTTTGAACCACGCCACGGACAGGAAAAAGTATGCATTAGGACCACAACCCATAGCACAGTAACAGAGGAGGGGTTTTCACAACCCATAGCACAGTAACAGAGGAGGGGTTTTCACGATTCTCTCGTAATTTCTCTTGATGAGAAAGTCGGTTATCATCACCTATATTGATAGTTATTGTATCATGTCTTTCACGAAGGAAAGAAAAACAAATGTTGTGCCATGAAATAGCTTCATGGAGGGATTGGTGTCATAGCTATAAGCTAGCCATCTACAGCAGACCAGTACTAATTTAACACATTTAATGTAGTGTAGGGACCCTGTAAAACCTGTTGTTGGTTTGGTTACTTAATAAAGGGAACTAGGCCCATGGAGTTTCGACTTATTGGTTTACCAATGTAGAAGTACATTGACACCACAACTCGGCACATGTATATCTTTGCGGCGTAGTGGTTGAAGAAACGGTCTGTCACAGGCGAGACCTCTGTTAAAATCCTGGGAAGGTAACATCATTCACCCCTTTTAATCGTGGGCTGGCTTGAACTAGGCTTGCCTGGTTCCTTTTCTTGTTTTCTATGTAGAGGTAATACACAGAAGTCAGTGTTTGGGATAAAATGTGATGTGATCATGCACTAATTGCTTATGAATTATACAGTGTTTTAGATATTTATATAGTTTTTGGAACCAAGGACAAACCACCATCCTTGAAGATACCACACATGGTGTGTCAGAACATAATGTGTGTAAACATCGCTAAGTGAATATCTGTGTTCAGGAAGAGAAAGGACTCAGAGTGCTTTAAGTGTATAATGGATGGAACACATACCCTTAACAAAACATGCAGTCTAACATAGACAGAAACACGCACACACATTCTTGTGTGTATCGGTATATGAAATTCCTGGGCTCCATACCATACACGGTCGACCAGTGGTCACCACCTCCAAAGCGTCCCTAGTCGATCGGCTAATATTACACTTAAATCATTTAGCAGATGGTCTTGTCCAGACTTCCAGCAGACTGCATGCAATTTCATACATTTTAGTAGCCAGGCCATGGCTTCCTATTCACTCCTTTTCTTCAGATTGTTTGAGTCGGTGCCCCGCACACCATTTATATGAATTTGTTTACATTTCACCTGGCTGAAACTACTACCTCCCAGGGAATAAATCAAGAGCCTACTGTTGGCAAATCACCCTGTCTGCAGTGTCCATGAGCAAATGGTACATTTGTAAGCGTGAGTTAAAAAAGACACTAGCGAGAGACTGTCAACAAATATAGCAAAGACCTCTGGTTTCTATGAGTATGTTCATATCTAAGATGTTATTCAGCTGTCAACATGTCTCTCAGTCCAGCTATGCTACAACGTGTACATAGAGGCTGGTGTTGTTATAGCCTTTTGCATTTCACCATTCATTTTTTGAGGTTCTGTTAGCTTCCTTTTCGTTTTTTGCTTCAGTTTTTAAACCTAGCATGTTTTGTTTGGTTTTTGTCTTTTATGTTTGAATGTAGCTTGTCCCGTGTTATGGTTTGCACCTGTGTCTTGTTTAGCACCCTATTTATTTAGTTGGTTTTAAGGTATTGTCTACTATGCCTTTTCTCTATGAATCCCTTTTGATTGACCATCAGTGTACAGAGGTTTCGAGCCAGTCTCTTGCCCTACCATTGATCTCTAGTCTTGTCCTTGCCTTACCGTTGCCTGATCTGCCATTTTGTAACGGACCCTGCCTGTTGTCTGACTGTGATTGCTGCCTGCTCCTTTGAATTAAACCTGATGCAATGTTCCCTGTACATCGATCACCACCCCAACTAAATTCCGAAGTGAAAGAGACAAGGTGGATTTTATGCTCTCCATACTCACGGGCAGGGCCTTGGATCGGGCCACGGCCCTAAGGACTACGGGTTCCCCGGAAATAACCTCTGAATCACAGTTCGGTGCGCAGTTCACGGAGGTGTTTGCCCACCCCGCGTCCGGCAGGAGTACTGGCGACCAGCTGTGCGAGCTGAGGCAAGGAAGGTGCTCTGCGGTGGATTACCTTCCACGTCACCGCGGTCAACTTCTGATCCGTCATTCAGTAACTGACCCTGCCTGTTCTTCTGACCACGATTTGTGCCTGCTTCTTTAAATCAAAACTGCACGTTCCGCGCTTGGAACCACCCCACCTGCCTTCTTACACATGTATTCCATTAGGAATTTTAGAATGGCTTCTATAAATCCAGTGTTTCGTTTTGACTTACTCTGACTGGTCATTTTGTCAACCGTGTAAATGTCATCAGGTCAATGTGATGTTTGTCAACAGGGCAGCTTCACTTAGTGTTACAAAAAAAAACTAGGAGACCACCACACCTTTTTCTTTCCTTTCCAAAAAGGTTGAAAAGGAAGGTTTGAGTGAGGAACAAAAGGGTGAAAATTCTGAGACCACTGCAAATTGAACGCTTCCGTTCCTCACTCGAAACTATCATTTTAACTTTTTTGGAAAGGAAAGAAAAAGGAGCAGTGGTCTCTTCATTTTTTCCTGAGCTGTATATTCATGATTATGAACATGTCTAAGTGGTGTAAGCCTAAACAAAACACCCACGTGTGGTGGATCCAAACATTCCCTATGGAAGAAATGAATGGTGCAAAATCCCCAAAATACGCTTTTCCACTTGTGCCGCGCAGTTTTAGGGGGACTAAGACTTATCATTATTTCGGTCTATTAATAGTGGCTTACGGCAAATTATGTAGGAACCGCTCCCATACTCCAGTCCTAAGAGAAACACCATGAATTGGTGCATTGGACAGAAGAATTAAGGCGCAGCACAAGTTTGGCCTTCAGAGTCAGCAGAAGGATGAGCCACTACGGGCCTGTGAGAGGCAGCCCACCCCTCGATGTTCAATAAAGTCCCTGTACATTCAGCTAGGCCATGAGCTTCCCACCAGACCGGGGACATCCTAAGGACAGCCTAGGGACCATGACACAAGTCCCTGCCCTTCAGGGGACCTCGTAATGTACCGTTTATGTGTGCAGGGATGGCTGTGTGAATCACTGGCATAAAACATTCCTCTGGTCTATACCAGATGGCGCTGACTAAATATGGACACTCCCTGTACAGTTAGCAATGGAGCTAGGAAGGCCTCAGCAAACAGGGTAATTCTTAGTTACTCAGCTCGGTTTGCTAGGTTAGCGGTATGGATTTATTACATTTGGGTATGTTTAAAATTAGCACTCCTAGACATTGGGAAAAACCCACTGAATTGTACGCTTTGAGCATTGAGACTTGCATTTTTTTATTTTTTTTTGACAATACTTTTTTGAAAGTGAAACTAACGACAAGAGAATTCTGGAAACATGATTTTATATATGAATATGTTTTTCTACATTTATAATTTTAACCAATCTGGTGTGCCACGGTGTAGTAACCTGACCAATAGGAGATGGTGTAGGGCAGGAGGAGTGCTTAACTTCCACTGTCCCAACTCTGTAACATCCTGAGGACATTCCTCTTCCCTCTGCTCCAATCAAAAATGACACTTCCTAAACCCTACGCCCTCAGCCCTTGTATTACGTTTTACACCATAACATCTGAGTGTACTTGCAAGTGCACTTGGCAAAGCAAGGGAGTGTGATGATTGGAAATAACTAACTTGCTTTGGAGTTCACTAATTTGCTACGCCCCTCATGAAGACTCTCACTAATAAGGTTTGAGTCACAAAAATGTAGTTGTGTTGATTCAATCTGACACTTCGGCGTTGGATATGTGACTACAGTCGCGATTGAATTATGTCTGAGCAGGGAAGCTAACAAGTGAGTGAAGTTCTTCAATTATCCCTCCAGGCTAAATCAAGGGGCGAGGGGGCAACTTTTGTAAATTGGACCAGCACATAATACGGCAATCAGAACTGTGTCTGGATCTATGGGGATTCCTGTGGGGGAATGTGGTTAGGACAAGTGCTATGAGCTGTCTACATTACAACTGGAGTGGTGGGCTAGTCCCGCTCATATAGAGCTGGGAGAATTAAAGGAATATTTCTGTTTTTCAAGACCAAATTTTCCACCTTATATTAATGTTGCTGTGTCATTCCTGGTCTTCTCTGGCTGGCTTAGTCTCCTGCATACTACTGGGTGTAGATGGACTCTCCAAAGCTGCAACAAAACCTCCCCACACAAAAACCTTCTAGTATCTTACATCTTCATGGGATTTATGGGCTTAAAGTTTAGATACTAGAACTTATAAAGTAACTATTCGTACTTAATGATTTGCACTTGTTTTAAAACACATATAAATTTTTTTTATGGTTTTACTCTTAATAAAAGCAAGTGGCAAATTCCAACCCCTCAATCACAGGGACATTAGGCCTATAATGCACATTTAATCCACCCAGCCATCCTATGTGATCCTCAGGATGACTAAGATGTGGGGCCCAGGGGCCAACAAGCATAGTGACTCAGGCAGTAACTCCAAACATCTATCCAGTAGATATTTCTCACAGTGCCCCTGCAAGACCAGTTTGAGGAAACCCAACTTGGACCGTGCTCATGTCTAAGCCCTGCTGATACAACACGGAGTGCGATTACACGGACATATTGTAGAGGGTCGTGGGACCATATGGGGATTGGTCGTCCTCCCGGGCCAGCACAGACATCGTACTCACCCTGAGCTGGTTATTAGAGGGAGATTTGCCCTCGATAATCTTTGTACTACAGCTTATCCATGTGGGATGTGAGATGCAGGGAGGGAGGGAGAAATTCAGGGTCGGCTGGAGGGAGGTTTGGTTCTTGCCGCGGAGGAGAGGAGCAGCATGCATGTGTGATATCTGGCAGGGAGCAGAAGTGGGAGTACTGTCACCATCCCACACACACACACACACACACACACACACACACAGGAGAGGACACACCCTAATGCTACTCCACAGTGGCAAGCATTCAATCTCAAACCTTCTCTCCCTATCTTTCTTTGCTACTCTCTCTCTCCCTCTTTCTCTATTATTCTCTCCCTCTTTATTTTCTACTCTCTTTCTGCCTCTTTCTCTATTCTCTACTCTCTCCCTCTTTATTCCCTACTCTCTCTCCCTCTCTATTCTCTACTCTCTACTCTCTCTCTGTGTCTCTTCTGCCAGCTGCTGTCTTCCGAGTGCTAAGTATAACTCATATCCCCATTGAATCTGTTCTATCACTCCATTAATTCTTCATTGTATCTATTTCTGAGCTAAATCGCTGCTGCTGCCCTCTGAGGTAGAAAGAAGAGCTGCCTCAGCAGTGTCACAACCCCTCCACACACACACACACACACACACCCACACACACACACACACACACACACACACACACATGCACACACGCAATCACAAACACTCACAATCACGCATACACGCACGCACATGCACTCATGCGCACATACACAAAAACACACAGCCTATTGACAGGCATGGCAAGGGAGACCTTGTAGATCTGTGTTCCTCAAAATGTTTTGCCTGGGAATCCAATTGAATATTTTTCCCCTCCTAAGTACATGCAGCAGAGAAAATTACAATCTGAGATTAATTACAATTACTACGGTCACAATACCATGGCATAAGCAGAAAAATAGAAAAAGTAGATGGCCAGGAGGATATGTGAAACTTGCTCTGCTTCACAGAATTTTAACATGATTTGTGCTACTGATAATTCACCATTGGATATGACTGAACATGATTTCCATGTATTGTTAGTTCCTTGGAAATATGGCAATATGGTTAAGATCACTAGCCTAACTAGCTGTTAAACCTTGTTCTCAAGGATAAAGTTGTATTTATAGTTTAACAGCAGGAGAACCCAAAAAGACAATACTGTTCTGAAATTATTATTTCCCCTTTAGTTCCTTCTTTTAGAGTATCTGTCCAGTAGTTTACGTACTGCAGGTCCCTCTAGATAAAAGCACCTGTTAAACAACTAAAACTTATAACAAAAACATTTTGTGTTAGACACTTTTTACACCTAGAGTACCGGTCAAACGTTTGGCATACATACTCATTCCTGACCTTCACAACCATCTGAACCCAAACCCACCTGAGATGGTTTAGAATGAGTTGGTTCGCAGAGTGAAGGAAAAACCGACAACAATTGATCAGCCTTTGTGGGAACTTCTTCAAGACTTTTGGGAAAGCATTTCAGGTGACTACCTCATGAAGCTGGTGGAAAGAATGCCAAGAGTGGGCAATGCTTTCACCAAATGGTGGCTACTTTGAAGAATCGCAGACATAAATAACGAAATAACCATTTATGAGTAGGTGAATCTAAACTTTTGACTAGCACTGTAATTCACCAGCTGACTACTCTGTAGTCCACATCCAAGCAGAAGGCTTATAATCAATATCTTAATAAACACTGCCACTATCATTTTTTTATATAAACCTTGTTCTTTTATAGTAATCAACAGAAAATAATGGTAGCATTTCTCATTGATGGGGCTAAATGAACGTCACTCATGAATGGTGGTCAATTCCTATGTCCACCTGAACGAGATCTGTGGAAAAAGAGCTGTTCTTACACAAACACTCCATCAAGGCAACACTGACAAGTCACTGGCAAGTCACCCCAACATTAGATCTGTATGATAGAAAAGAACAAACAATAAAACATTTCCTGATTTAACTGCATACAATAAACGACGCTACATGATTTACTAATGGCTGCGGGACATAGGAGATGAACGTCCGTCCATTCGACAGCTTTTATGAACCAGTCTACGCTTGCTAATCAGTCATTAACCATCTAGTGCATTGACTCTGTTTCCGGCTACTTGAAAGCTAAATGAATGTGTCAGAATACAATAATTTGGTCAAATGGATGTATTACAATCACGGCTACATGGCGTGCAAAGGTAACCGATTAACAGCAAATGATGGAGGAGGAGTTGGGACTAACTGCAGCTAACCAAAATGCACAAACAACACAGGTAGGCAACCTGGAGGCGGGACCAACAGCATTGTATCCCTGCCATCGATATGACTGACAGGTACCCTTCCTAGCCATAGGTTGTTAATATATAGGCCTTAATATATAAACCTAAATATATTGGCCTGTTGCTCATTCTAGTGGAAAAGAGGGCTGGACCGACTTTTATGAACAACAACTTGAAAAGTAGCCTAGTAAATTAATTGGAAAGGTAATTGGCTGAAAATTAGTTTGTAATCGGCTGGTTAGCCACCGGCAAAACCACTGTTTCTCTGGATGGAAAATTTTGGCAAGCCCCCTGATGGAGGCCACAACATCTGCTCAATAGCGTTGCTAGTAGTCCTACATTAAAAACAATGTGATAGTTGATTTATTTCTACAGGAATTTTTTATTTAAGTTCATTATAATACAAACAATATTTATTGTTTATATTTGGAAATGGTTAATTTTTACTCAGATGACCACTGAAAGCACCTCTGACACACATTTGGTTCACACCCACCGGGCAAGGGCTCCTGCTGTAAATTACAGAGCCAGTCCGACCTCTGTAAACATCATGCATTGTTCATAATTTATCACAACCTCTCAGTCTCATTTCCTTTATCCTGCTCCTAGAGTGGAATTAAATGTACTATAACGAGGTACTCCACTCTTAGCCAACGAGGTCCAGAGCCTGTTGGTTTTCTGTTCTACCTCATCATTAATTGCACCCACCTGGTTTCCCATGTCTAAATTACCCCCTGATTAGATAAAGGGGGCGCTAGGAGAGTTCCCCAGTCAAGGCAGACACCACTGCTAAAACCTCCCAAACCCCTTTCTTCCCCCTGGACCGAAGAGAAAAAATATTGAGATGATGCAATCTGCATAGTATCAGTGTTAGTTAAAGAACGCTACATTGAAATAATTACACCTCTCATCTGCTGTAGATGATACACATTAGCATTCCCACATCCAAATAAAGACTTAAGAAGATCATTCTGACAGAGAGGCACCACTCGGGTCAACACAAATGGCAAGTATCCATAACGGAACCGATAGCACACAAAACACCCAGACATTTCTAATGTGTCCTGTCCCAAAAGGAAAATAATATCATAAATGCAAATGTGTGCTTTCTGGCTTTTGACTGTACTGCAGCCCCCCACCGTCCCCTTCCTCTCCCCCATCCAGATGTGCAGATAAGCATGGACTATTATACAGTGCTCTGCCGGGGCAGGATTCCAGCAGCTGCATCCAACACAAACAGAGCGTTTGAGCGAAGCTATAACAAACACGGGTCCGTGCCAGCGTCATGTCACGTGACCTGTGATTAGACAATGAACAGTCAATTGCGGACGAGGGCTAGCATTAGCAGCACAGCTCCCGCTAAAAGTCCTGCAGACCGTGCTGTTTGTCATGAGATGAAAACAGAAAGAAGCACAAGGTAAGTGAAACAACAAACGCTCCCAGCGCAGGAAAAAAAGACCTGCGTAGAGAATGAGGACCTCCTGCAGACTGGGTGCTCAGCACGTAAGCTGTACGCTTCCTTAACCACAGCAAATCTTCCTGTGTTAACTCTGAGCCACAAAAAGACACACAGGGATTATAACCTTGCTGTTGGGTGCTGAATAAAGCTTCAGAGCTAACGGGGAGTAAGTCTTGTTAGCTACAGTAGGTGTATTTGTTGTACATCACATTACACGCGCGCAGGTGATGATCCTTCCTTTCCGTGTCAGTGCCGTAGAATGAGGAGCATTTCTGACAAGGTGACAAAAAAACACCGGCGCACACATACGGTTTCGCATGGTGAAACACATCCTCGTCTAAGAAGGTTTGGGACAGGTAATGGGTTTATTTCACATACGGAGAAGAACATTATCTTAAATGCAATCTGGGGGATCTATAGAACAATCTATACTAGATTATAAAGGTTTAATGTACGGCCGGCACAGGGACCTCACAATATGATGGTATCACAAAACCTAGATGCTGATACAATATTAATTGTAATTTGATACCGTTGAGATTTTTAGATTAGATGTTCCCATGACATTGCCAAGGCAAATGTCTGCCACGGAGAGACAACAAAGTAACATGAAATTCATTACCTAATTTGAACAAAGTATCACAGCAAAAATACTGCAGTTTCGGGACAAATATATTGCTGCAATATTGGCCCAAAACAATTTTATGTATGGTGAGGACATGTATGATTCATTTGCAACGCGTTGTGTTCATGTGTCCGTTAGAGCTTATTCCCCAGCCTAGGAATACATATTGTGCAGTGTCATCCATCTATGACCGCTGACTGTTGTGACCGTTATCCATCAAAGTCGTTCTATGGTCAAGGGCAACGTCATAAATGGCAACAAACCGCGCAGAGCCATGACCACCACGTCGATTAGTGCTCCTTAAAGTGCTTCCTCATTACTCGCGTGTTGTGTTCCAGCCCTCTGTAACTCCTGGGCCTGAGAGTGGCACTTGTAATTCTCTGTCTGACAGCCTTCTCAAAGACTCCTTCGTACCCCATTAGCAGGGGAGGGGTCCCTCTTCACAGGGGTGTAAAGTTGTCGATATGTCCGGTGTGTCACGACTCCACCCAAAACTACAATACTAATATTGGTAGAGCAAACGTGATATAGGGGGATTTTATCAAGCTGTACATTACTGCAGTCTGCATGCCCTTTAGCCTGAATCTGAAAGCCAGTTTTTCATCTTTCCCTTCTAATCAGAGACCGAGTTAGACCTGGAAGACAAAGTCTGTGTAATTATTTGTTTGACTGAACAGAGGAGCTGGCAGTACTCTGGACTTCATGGTAACATCTGAATACCCCTATCCTACAGTCTCCTACACTCTGTGGTATTTAAACAGCTTGAATTCCATTTGTTATCAACTGCAGATTTCTCACATGCAAAATATTAGTCTCTATGGAAACATATAGTATACCGAGTCAATACACAACCACTGAAACATGTAAAATTGTATAATAATTAACAAATTGCCCGGGGGACCATGCATTTAACCTTATCTGGTGTACATTTAATCACACAGCTGAACCAACAATGGCTCTGTTACTGCTGCCTTTTCTTTTTCAGTACTTCACCGACAGGTACCATTTTGCAGAGCAATCAAAAGCATTTCATAAAAAGGTCAACAAATAGGATCAGTTTATGATGTTCACCATATGCACATGTAAATGGGTCTGTGTCAGCCTTATCTCTTTCCTACAGGGAAACGTCAACGCGGACAACTTTTGCTATTTATCTGCTGCTCCCTTGCAGAGTTGCGTCATACCTGGAAACAGCCGTCAAAATCCTCACTTCAATTTATCTTTTATCTCCAACCTCAAACAAGTGCAACACAGTAGTTCAGATTACAACAAGCTCTACAGCTACAAGTGCATAGTATTCTGCAGACAGAGTACAACCTAAACCTCTCCCCCTGGTTCATTTTGACAGTTATTTCACTACTTACTACTCCATTTGCCCCCCCACCCCCACCACCGATATGAGAGTACCGCTACGCCTGAGACATATATCTCAGGAGAGGTTATTGCCTGCCTCCATGACTACTGTAGGTCAAGAGGCAGACAGGCAGGACTATTCACTCCAACGGAGGCTCTGTGTCACTTTAAAGAGACCTCTGCTGATTTTTCCATCCACCGGTCTCCACTGGTTTACTACCATACGAACTCTGTCTGAAGACTCCCCCCGCCAGGCTTTCCACTCCCTGACTAAAGAAAAACATGCGTACATCGGTACACTGCCAGAGACACAGAGACGAGAGCAGGCATGTGAGGACCTGCCGGATGTTATGCTAATGAATCCAGACGTGCACAGTGGATGGATGGATTAGCATTAGCTTCACGGTACATTGCGGGGACGTACTGTTGCGTAGGGAACGTCTGATCCAATCCTAGATTTTGTTGTTAAAGGTCCCTGAGCATCCGCTGCGGCGCTCTTACTGGCCTCTCTCTGACCCGTTTGTCTGCACGTTAAAGCTAATCACATTCTGTTACTAGCCTCGGTCTATATGTAATTATGTAGCTCATTAAGCTAAAGCCCAGGGGTTATCGGCATTAAGTACTCGCATACCTGTTTGCTACACCGGGCACACATCCATCACGAAAAATACATTGCTAATTAATCTCTCCAATGGTTCTATTTGTACCCATTAGCCATGTCTTGCTGAGATTGTGCATGTGATTTTCAAAAATGTAATTAATTTGAAGATACTTGTGCGACCTGAGGCGAGCTAATGTAACTAGCCACAGGCTTTGTCAGGAACAAATGGATATACTAATGAATCATTAAGCGCTATCTCGGTATGCTTAGGGTTAAACAGAGTCCAAACCCTTCCTACTCATGTGAAGACATTAGCAAGTCTGTAAAACAAAACAGGCCCATAGGTTGCTCTGTATGAGAATCAGGATATACAGACCAAATTTGTAGTCAAAGGATTTACACATCCACACATACTAAACTATGTAGGCAAAAAACAACAGACTACACTAGGAACAATAAGATCAGAATTACACTTAAACCACTAATAATTTCAAGCTGCACTATAAACATGAAGAACTACAGGCTACACTATAAACATGAGGAACTACAGGCTACACAATAAACATGAAGAACTACGGGCTAAACTATAAATATGAGGAACTACATGCTAAACTATAAACATGAGGAACTACAGGCTACACTATAAACATTAGGAACTACAGGCTACACTATAAACATTAGGAACTACAGGCTACACTATAAACATTAGGAACTACAGGCTACACTATAAACATTAGGAACTACAGGCTACACTATAAACATAAGGAACTACAGGCTACACTATAAACATGAGGAACTACAGGCTAGACTAGAAAAATTAGGAACTACAGGCTACACTATGAACATGAGGAACTACATACCATACTCCATATTTACTGAAACTGTAAGGATTTTTTATTTTTATTTTGGCTTGATACTCTAACCACTTAGATTTAATATAAAACAATCACGTTGAGGTGAAGTTATAGATTCTCAGCTTTTAGTTCATGGCCTTTGGTAGGCATATTGCTCAACTTTGACCTTAAGTATAGTCTTCAGCCAATAAAAGGACACTTTGGATTCATGGACTGTGAGTCAACAAAGGGGTTTCAGGATAGTACAGCGCCATCTCAAAACGTCAACATCGTTAATACACACTACATACGTCTATAATGTTACTGTGAAGGACCCAGCTGTCATGAGGGGAGCTCTAATACAGCTTGTACGCGTGTCTCCGCATGTCTACAAGGATTCGAACGGTAAAGCCTGAGGCGCTGTGTGCACTGTTACCCTTCGATCGATCGGCTGTGTGTAGCTATTACCAGAGTCCTCAGATCCGCCTGTCTCTCACTCTGATTTCTGTGGCACAAAGAGAGCGACGGAGATAGAGTGAGTGTGAGATATGGAGATGTGGGACATGTGGTAGAAAGGGAGAGAGCAACTAAATCAAACCCCTAAATCAATTTCCTCTAATCCGGGTAAAGCTCGCCCCGAACAGGAAATACCAGACCCTGCACTGGGCCCTGGAGAAAAGGAGTCATTGTCCACGCATGCAAAGCACAGGCAGAGGGAGATCAGATTAGCCAAGTGTCCTGATTCGCTGGGTGAGTGTGCCCACCGCTGCCAAACAAACCGGGCCTCTTCTCTCACAACCGCGCTCTGCTCATCTGTCGCCCGGCACCGCAGTTAAGCTGCACCCGAGTCCACGCTGTATGTGAGTGGTCATGCAACTTACCTGGTCATACGTGGGTAATGAAAACGTGCTATGCCATGATAACAGTGTGCACACAGCCAGGTGCATGTGCTCACACATTTAGATAATGGGTACAAAGTGCATGGAAAGGATATGGGACAAAATACTAGAATTGGACTCACAAAATTGAGCTGATTGGAGGTTCACACTTTTTGCAACAAATAAAATGGAATGAATTCGCTCAGCAAAGAAATATTTGGTGTTATTTGTTTAATCATGTTCCCATCCCATTTAGGTCAAAGTAATGCGGAAATACATAAAATACCAAAGGGTTTCATCTGGTTTTATCTAGCTATCCACGAATGGATTCCAGAACACAACTGGATGAAGGACAGTGAGATGAGGGGAAACCAGAGGAAGAACCTGTCTGTTAATAGACATGCTTTGTTGAAGCTGTGACAAAAGCGACACCGCAAAAAAACACTCAATGTTAGATATCACTATCTGACCCAGATTTATAATGTGTGGTTTTGTGTGTGTGTGTGTGTGGGTGTGTTTGGCATGTGAGTGTGTGCCTGTTTGTATTTATAAGTAGCAGGGCCTTTCACAGTGTGACATAATAATAGCATTATCTTGTATTACAGCGCATTAGTGTGACTGTTTACCAGTAAGTTACTCTGTGACAATGCAATTGTAGCAGCACCATTCAAACAGAACTGAGTGGGGGGAAACAGCCGCACCAGGCAGGTTTACACTGCTCCTGGCCTCATTTCCTTGTCGCTGCAAAACGTGTACCACAGCACTACTTCCTGTTTAAGAACACATCGCTGAGAAAGGGGACATGCCAACAAGTCAATGTTTGTAGTTGCTTCCAGCTGCCGGCATCTGTTCCCTAGTTTTATCTGCGACCAATCAGGTTTGCATGGTCCGTGCCGGCTGCCCACCAACACAGCCTCTGTACTGTAGTAAAAGCCTGCGGGCATTGGGCCGACTGCTTCGTCAGCAGCCCCCAGGACTTGTCAAACAGGATATCCGCTAAGAGTAGTTATCCAAGTCAAAACATAACCCAGTCACTTCTGGAAGCAGGCCTAACGACCCTGTGACGTGTCTAATGTTGGTCATAGTGTTCAGGCTAACACTGTCTGTCTTGTGTCTCTGCTGAAACTTCTGTTGTTACTTATGAATTATCCAGCAGGAAAACTGATCATCCCGGAGGGACAATAAAGTGCTCTCTCCACTGATGACTGATGTTCATTGGCATACACTGAAAGATCCAGATAAGTAATGGTGTCCTTGACAAGCCGATTGTCCAAGGAAGGATACAACCAAATAGTTCCAGAGATGTGAGGAAAAACATCACTGACATCATTGTTAGCAATGAATGATTCCTTTATGTGGCCTCTAATCTATCTAATCCATGTCCAACACATCCCCATGTCCACAATATCCCCAAGACCATCATTTCACCATTACCACAATATCACCATGTCCATAATATCCCCATGACCATAATTTCACCATGACCACAATATCCTCATGACCACAATATCACCATGACCACAAAATCCCTATGTCAACAATATCACCATGACCACAATATCCCTATGTCCACAATATCCCCATGACCACAATATCACCACGACCACAATATCACCATGACCACAATATCACCATGACCACAATATCACCATGTCAACATCTTCTAAGGGTTTACCTGGTGTCAGCTATTTTAGCCCATAGAGGGCATTTAATGGTAGGTCCACCAGTAAGAGCAGTTCATCTTTACTCCACACCTTGCCTCTGTAACACCCATAGAGCACATGGTGATTTAGCACATGGTGGAATTCACCATTCGCCAACTTCAGCAAACGGTATTGAGGGTAGCCTAAGTTGTGAACTGACGACGGATTTTCTTTTCAAAGTCCTGGAATGGTCATTAGTTTCAACTGAAAACGTGCAGACAAAACCGGCGGCTATTTCTGACTGGGATCTTTATAAGCGAGCAATGTGCGCTCTGGCCCAGGCCAGGCCTCTGCATATAGTAGACTGCCCCTTTAAGGAAATGAAATCCGGGAAACCCACCAATGACACGGCTGTTTGTATTCCGGCTCCTCGGCTGCTGGACGCAGGCTAAAGATTAAGGCTATCATGCACCGGGGTGGAATTCCAGCTCCACATGTGACGTAATGACCCTGATCCGTATGAGCAGGAACAGAAAAAACCTGTCATTCGTTTCCCAAGGGTTGGAGGTCTGTATGGCGTAACACACCTCAGCCAGGACGCAGGTAACAGGGCCACTGTCGCCATCTATTAGGCTTATTAAAACCGGGGGGAAATGTGTCCGTCATTCCTAACATTGGCAGAAAGGAGGTGAAGGGGACAGGGAGGAAAAGTGTAAGGGACAGAAAGGAGAAGAGTAGGAGACCGAAAGGAGGACAGTTGGAGTCAGAATGGAGGGAGAGGACAAATGAGAGGAGAAGAGATAATCGAAAGATCCGGGCCAAGATAGTAAGAGATGGAAAAACGAAAAGATAGATGGTGAACAAGCCAGAGAGTAATGAGAAGCAGCCAGAAAACGAGACGGACAGAGCAGGAGAGTGATGAGAAGCAGCCAGAAAAGGAGAAAGATAGAGCCACGGAGATACAGGGAGGGGTAAGGAGGGATGAGAGGGAGAACAGAGAGACAGTCCAGTGCCTCTCCATGTAGCCCGGTCTCTGGAGAACAGTGTGTAATCAGAGTAATTAGCTGATTAAATAGATACACAGTAACAGCCGTGATACAGTCCCCCTGCACTGATCCCATCAACACGGGAAGCAAAGATCCCGGCTCAGTTTCTTATACTCACTTTGGGGGTTTTGGGTGGCGGTCGCGCTGATGGAAGCTGATCGCAGACCGGTGTTTGTGAGCAACGTCTCATTACAGTGTCAAAATGGCCATTTTCAATGGCAACCTGTCGTTGGCCAGGGTGCCATTGAAAATGTGTTCTCAAGTGACTTACCTGCTGAAATAACAGTTAAATTAATAAACGCATTGGTTTATTGCCTCAGGACCGAGACATGATCTGCCTGCACAGTGTCTCTGTCACTCGACATACGCCTGGTCCACAATATTCCATAACCCTCTTCAGACACTCACAGCCCGGAGGATACGACAATGGCCAGACAACACTCTCATTCAAGAGCTGTTTGATAGAAAAAACATTACATGTACTAACTGTTGAGCATGTCTGAGAGTGATGTCATCAACACTCAGCAGTCACCCAGGTTAATATTGTAACACAGCGGACCATCTGGTTAAAAAGGCAGACTCTCCCCAAAACATTCTGGTTTCCTTCTTTGTATGTGTGCAGAACGCTGCCAAACCATTTTCTGGCAGTGTAACAAAGATGTCATTATTTCCCTCAAAGGTAGGTTGGTCAAAAACACATGTTTTCCTGTAAGGTTGCACATTTTGGTATTAAAAAGTAAGGTGGGAATATTTACAGTCTGTCACATTTGATGGTACAACAGACTGTAAATAGTACAAAAAATACATGTACACGAATGCACCCTCGCACGAATACAGTACACCAACCCCCCCCCCCCC